>JAZGTI010005712.1:0-24873 GCA_036877585.1 Botia kubotai
GTTTACAATCTGTCAAATGTCTTGTGCTGTCTGCACTCGTTTTTGCACTTGTGCACTTTATGTATATACTGTGTTTAATTTATGTAGCCCTGTATCTGTGTCTGTGATGTTCAGTGTTTGTCTTATGAAGCACCTTGTTCTGGAGAAACATTGTCTCGTTTCACTGTGTACTTGTATATGGCTGAAATGACAATAAACTCCACTTGTAACTTGTAACTTGTACTCAGCCTGCTTCCCGCCAGAACCAATTCTCCTGCCCCTCCCACTCTCCCAGAGGTTTATTACCTTTAATTCGGGGCAGACATGTGTTGGTTGGGTGGGACAACACAGCGATGATGGCCTATGTCAACCACCAATGTGGTCTGCGGTTATGCTGCATGTCACACACAGTATCTTATGAGATTGTTTTACTCCAATTATCAGCATAACTGCATTAACATGACAACACTGTTATGTTCACATGAGCTGAAGTGTAATCAGTATAAATATTAATCTCATTAAGGCTGCATGCCGACAGAGTCATTAAAGATCCGATCACTTGTCCAAGTTGGTTCTTTAGGGGTCCAAGCAAAAAGTGATGATTGTTTTTGTAAGGATTTTCTTGTTATTATTAGGGGTTCAAGCACATAGTGCTAAACTTTTTATTATGGGTTCAAGCGTGTAGCATGGGTGGAGCCAATGATTCAATAATGTACAAGTAGGTGCTGTTATCCTGCTCTGAGGTAATATAAATCATGTAAATATCAATTAATATGAAAATGAAACCTTATGATATCACAAATGCAGCCATTTTGCATTAATTGTTTTCCAGAGAACAATTACATAAACATACTTTTATTATTGACGCACCATATGACGTCATTTACCGCTGTTGTGAATTTTCTGACAAACCAAACTGTTCCTACAGCATTTGTCTAATTTGCATAAAATCTGGAATGCAGCATCCAGAGACACTAATGACAAAAAGTTATTTAAAGCTTTTTGATAACCCCAACCAACAACAAAGTATAAGGCGAGCATGCAAAGTGGCTGTATCCACACAAAACGTCTCAGTTACGTATGTATATGAACCAAGACATTCCCTTTCTGTCGGTTACTCGAAGTTGTGTTGATGATGACACTATGGGTCCCTACATGAAGTGCCACAGGAGCTGACAGGACCTAAGTGGAGCTCTAGTGTGCCTCGTCATGAGTGCTTCCACTACATTGCAACCTTCCAGCTTGCATGTAAGGCGCCTTCTGATATAAGGGTGAGTGGGGCTCAAAACGGTCTAAACGGTGACCGGATGCTGGGCAACAAATCATACAGGGTTTCCCAGGCGTGGGGAATCCACATGTATGGAGCACCTAGCACTGGTATATGGCCTTACCTGCAATGAGGGTTACCTGCACATGAGTATCATGGCCTAGTAGACAACTCTTCCACCAAGCTATCCACCAGAGGGGGCCAGAAAATGACCATCAATATGTCCTCTGTTCTGCACAGCAAAATAGGACAGGATGGCGCACATTGTCACCCTGAGAGAGGGGAAAGTCTGGGTTGCCTTCTGAGTCACCCTGCAATACATGGGTTACAACTGGATTCACATGCATGTGAAAGACCTGCTAAATCCACGTCAAGTCCAAAGGGCAGACGTGAAAATTCCAGAGGTCTGGGATGCCTGAGCATGCCCCACCACTGAGTGAGAAGGTCCTGGCTCAGGGAAATGCGCCAGGGGAGAGCCGCTGTCAGGGGCATGAGCTTCACGAACCAGGCCTGGTTGGTCCAGAACAGGGCTATCAGGAGGACCTAGTGCCACTTCTCCCTGACCTTTGCAAGGAGGCTTACAGGGGGAAACGTTTTACTTGCATAGATGTCACAGGCAGTCATGCGCTAGAGCATCCGTGCTGGGTCCATATGTTGTATCTACCACATGGCACCTATTATCAGTAGGATGCGGTCTCCGTATTGTTCCCCCATCAGCTGAAGGGGGAAACGGTGTCCCAGATTTTGCCTAGCATCCGGTCACCATTTAGGCCTTATTGGTATGAGCCCCACTCACCCTTATATCAGAAGGCGCCTTACATGCAAGCTGGAAGGTTACGATGTAGTGGAAGCACACATGACGAAGCACGCCATAGCTGTGTCTGCTCCACTTAGGTCTTGTCAGCTCCTGTGACACTTTGTGTAGGGACCCCTAGTGTCGTCATCGACACAACGTTCAGTGACCGACAGAAAGGGAATGTCTTGGTTACATATGCAACCCTTGTTCCCTAATAAAGGGAACAAGACATCGTGTCCCTCATGCCACAGTACTTAACTGCACAGATGGAAACAAGGGTTACATACGTAACTGAGACATTTTGTGTGGATACACACATCAACTTTTGTATAAAAAATTTCCTACAATAGGGTTTAGCACTATGTGCTTAAACCCCTAATAATAACAAGAAAATCCTTACAAAAATAATTTAATTCCATCACTTTTGCTTGGACCCCTAAAGAACTTGGATATGTGATCAGATCTTTAATGACTCTGTCGACATGCACCCTCAATGAGAGTGGAGTATTGCGCTTTCAATCATGTGCAGTATGTGTATATGCTAATACACAGATTAAACACATAAATATCTTCTTGAATATCTGAATATCATCTTAGCTGGTGATGCTAACCCTCAGTGTCATTTCTGTTCGTTCATCACAACATTGAGTTTAGCATTTAAAGTAGGTAAATAAAGACAGTCCTAAACAATCCTATTGCATTTGAGGTTTAACATTTTATATAAATGCATATTTATTATACATTTAATAATCTGTTAGCTATCAGTTAGTGACCGCACTGGTTTCACCTTCATTGCGAGAGCGAGGTTGTGTGCAGGTGGAACCCATGTTCTTTCCTCCAATCCTAATGTAGAACTGAATCAAACTGTAAAGAAGAAAACCAGCAGATGAGAGACTAAACTTTACATGCATTTTTAAAATGTATTTCTGAGTGACCCTGACCGGGTGTTGGTGGTGTCCAGGGGGGCGGTACGGGCCTCTCGTCTGCCAGGGCTGCTGAAGTACAGGGCTTTACCTTCACCAATGGTCCCACAGCCTTCCCCAATCTGCCCCCCACGAAGACCCTGCCACAGAGGGCTCAGTTTACCCTCGAAGTCCTCTGCCAGTTCAGTGGGATTTGGTGTAGATGGGACACAACTGGACTGATTATCCTCTACTGAAATACATACACACCTTAGTTTCTATCTTTAATAATATATGTCTAGATTATTACTATATAAACTTACAGTAAGTACAACAGAAAATGACTAGAGACAGATGCAGTTTATCTCTATGCAAATAGAAACACACTGTCCTAAATAAAACCTGAATTCAAAGACAATCAATATGTTTTCTAGTCATCTAACACACCCATGCATGTAAAACTGAAGAGAGGGACAGTTACCGGTATACCCTATATCACAGAAGCAGACCCCTGAGATACAGTCTCCATGACCCCCACAGTGATTGGGGCAGGGCTCTGAGATGTAGACACCATCCAGGGCAAATGGAGGGACGTCGCGGTATATGCTGCTCTCCTGGAACCAACGGAAGCGTGTCTTACTAAAAACAAGAGAGACAGAATCAACATCAACCTCTAATGCAACTGCTGCTCCTAAACACCTATAACATCACTTCTAACTTATCCACAGCCAATAACCTGAAAAACACTCGACCATATCCTGGACCATCAGGTTTCAGAAATGGAAAAATGTTCTGGAAAGTTCTGATGACACAGGTAATGAAGACTGTGGCTAAAATAATTTCAAATTGACAACCTCCCTTGTTTCAATGAATTGATATACTAAAGTACATATCAACTAACACACCACCAACTTACACACCGCCTAATCAACAAACACACCGCCACTACCCCTACTTCTTTTATTTAAAACAAAAAAAAATTCCCTTCTTATACTGTGCTGCAATACCTGAGACATGTCTATAGCACTTATACATTGTTTCTCTTATTGTTGTTAAAATTGCTTCCTTATCCTTATTTGGAAGTCGCTTTGGATAAAAGCATCAGCTAAATGACTAAATGTAAATGTATATCAGGGCCCTTCATTTAATTTCTTTTGACAGATGATCACAGTGGTGGTTCTACATTGAATTGCTCCCCGGGCGAGACTCCCTCCCGGCGCCCCCCGACAACTTAGGTGTAAGGCATTTCCCTTTACTGATGGGAATAGGCACTTACCAATGAGACCATGCAGTGGCAAGCTGCTGAGAAAAAGGTGGGACAGCGTCCCTTTTTTTCCTTTGAAAGTAAAAAACACTCTGGAGACCACATCCTATTGGTGATATGTGGTAGATACAATGTATGGACATACCAGAAGGTAGTACACATATGAAAACTACTGAGAAGGCCCCCATCCCTTGAGAGGGTGCCTAGCCAGAGCAGTGAAGTAGAGATTCTCTAAAGAGGGGAAGACACAGGGTTTACCTGCAAGGAAACTTGTCCTATGGACTACACAACATACCGGGTTACCCAAGAGCAGGAAATCCACACATATGGAGCACAGAGTGCTGATACACAGGCTTACCACGATGAGGGCCATGCACATAAGTACAAGGCCTGTTAAACAACTCCTCCACCGAGCTGTCTAAGGAGGGGCTCAGGAATTACCCTCAAGGGTCCTCTGTGCTAGACAGTAGATAGGACAGAAATGGTGCACAATATCACCTTGAGAGAGGAGAAAAATACAGTGACACACCCATCCAAGTTGCCATTAATCACCCTGTAATACATGGGTCACAACCAGGTCTATGCAGAAGTTGTAGAACCATGCAAAGGTGTTGGGTGTAGCCCAGCCAACAGCTCTACATATGTTAGTCTGTTAGTGAGGTGCCCCTTGCCAGAGCCCAGAAGGACACTACTCCTCTAGTGGAGAGCTCCCTTACTCCCAGTAAACTTGGCAGATCATGCAGTTGGTAAGCCTTGGAAATAGCATCCACAATCCAATGGGCTAATCTTTGTTTGGAGACAGCTTTCCTCTTCTGCTGACCTCTGAAGCAGACAAATAGCTAGAACACCTAAAGCTCTCTGTACTGTCCAGATAAAAGTATAAAGCACACACTGGATACAGCATGGACAGGGCTGGGTTTTCCTCCCCTGTGGGGATTGCTTGCAGGTTCACCACCTGGTCCCAGAAGGGAGTAGTGGGAACCTTGGCCACGTAACCAGGCCAGGTTTAAAAAACCACATAGAAGAAGCCTGGCCTGCACTTCAGGCAGTCACTGGCTACAGACAATGGCTGCAGGTTCCCAACCATCTTGATGAAAATAAGTGCCACTAGGAGAACCATCTTAAGTATAAGAATGCTGAAATCAGCTTCCCTGAGGTGTTCAAACGGCCCTCCATCACCACAGAGAGATCCCAAGAGGGGATGAGGCAAGGCCTGGGATTTAACCTCCTGGCGCCTCTAATGAACCTTACAATATGCGAGTGGCTCTCAGGGACTTGATCCATTGCTGACTCCAAACGAGGAGGCGACGAGCAAGCTGTGACATGACCATGACCACTGTTGTGTTGTCTGTCCAGACTAACATGTGCCTGCCCTAAATCAACGATAAAACCTATGCAGGGCAAGCATGACTGCCAGCAGTCACAGGCAATCAATTTGCCAATGCAGGTGGTGCTTTTCCGGAGCCCTGACACTGCAACACTTCATTTCCACCTGGTGTACACCAAGGTGCCAGACTCACCTCTCGCCTCCCATATGCATTAACCTGAGCAGAATTATGGATGTCAAGGATGCCATACAATGTGCACTTTTCCCAGTTGACCTGAAGTCCCAATCTGTCTAGGTGTCCCTGTGTTTGCTTAACAGATCACACGATTGTGCTAGAATGCCTCAGTCGTCGAGATCAAAATGCCAATGCCCTGTTCTCAAAGAGGACAGGGCATTCACACATTTACCAACACCTTGGTAAAGACGCCAGGTGACAGAGATAAACAAAAGGGTACCGGTACTGGTATGCTCACCCCTTGAAAGCAAATGGTCTATGTTGAGGGAGGATTGACACATGGAGGTACCTTTGAAGGACACATGTAAACCAATCCTGGTGGCATATTGCCAAGGTAATATGCCTATGCGTGAGCATTCTAAAGGGCCATCTGTGGAGTGCCACGATTTAGGACATGCAGGTCCAAGATTAGTTGCAGTCCACCCCCTTTCTTGGGCACGATAAAGTAGGGGCTGTGGAAACCCCTGTTTATCTCAGCAGATGGCACTACTTCTATTGCGCCCTTCTGTAGAAGGGTAGCGACCTCACTCCGGAGGGGGCCCCTTGTCTCATACAGAGGTGAAGAGGACATCACTGAACTTGGGCAGACACTGGTTGAATTGAATCACGTAGCTGAGACAGAAACAGACAGGGAGGATGCCAGCCGCGACTGCAACATTCTCATAGAGATGGAAAGCCATCCTTTAAAAGACACCATACCACTGTGGAAAAATTATCTTTTTTGCTCTGTAGCTTGTCTGCCAAAGTGCCCAGGGGGAGTTCGGCAAAAGACGGGACGAGGCAAACCACCGCTGAATGCACCATAATTCACAGCAGATCTTTTAATATGAACGCACAGAGACAATAAAAACATCTGTATGCTCCGAAGAAGAAATTCTCAGTGAGTGTTGCAAGCCAACTGGATATACCTGGATTTTCGGGGCAGAGATTTGCATGCAAATTGAAATTGCCAATTTTCATTGGCCTTTTTTATAAAGATTGTAGGTGATTAGGCTCCCAAAAATGAACCCTTGTCTCATCATCGAGTGACAATGTCATACTTTTTTGCCACTACTTAAGAAGTCCACTTCTACACTTATATCGATAATCATTTCAGTGTCCAGTTACCTTGCAGCTACATTTCGGGGTAATACAACAGCAATTCTGGTCCAGCTCTGATAGTCTCCTGTGTTGTAAATAGTGGGCTCTCTTAGTTCTCGTCCACTGCCTTCACAGCCTGTTGTCCCTGGAGATGCTGGGTAACATCCCTCCTGTACTAGTGTCCAGGTGCGGCCGGCATCATGAGAGTACTGAAGCAGTATAGGCGCAGACACACTGAAGACAGACTCACAGCCAATATTCAGCTGAAGAAAGAGGAACACCCCAAAATTACTGAGGGGTACAGCACAAAAATAATAAAAAAATGCAAGGACCAAAGACATCCATTAGCATATATACATACATTTGCAATGAAACAACAGAACAGACATAACACTTTCTGTCACCCTTGAATGTGAAATGCACCGCTGGACTTTATGTTCATTAGTCCTTTAAACTATAGTTAAAAATGTCTTACAACAGTACCTTGAACTGCAGCATGTAGCCGGGACGAAGAGAGAGATCTCGAGTCACAGCCATGCGGTCACCATCGGAGCGGCCAAACACTAAGGCAGAGGGTATGGGTGCACAGAAAGTTCCATTACCATCCTTGTCGATGCCCTCATTTCCCAGCATCAGCCACACTCCCATCTGGTTTAGTGGATGATCAAATGCTGGTTTCTCATAGAAGTTCTGTGGGGAAATATTCAATGCAATTCCATTTATTGATGTTTAACAGGCGACACTATTGTTTTGGCTGAATCAGGTCAGTAGGAGTGTTTGGGAAAATATTGTTTTTGCACTTCTGTTTGGTGATGCTAGTGGCACCTTCTGTTAACATAGAAGCCATTGATACATCAATATAATGATACTGGCTCAACCAATAGCATCAATTTTGGGCAGACTACCTGTTTGATAGGTTGTATCAGTGCTTGGAAAAACAATTTAAAAACAGCAATTACATTTTGTTTGGTGCTAAATTGTGTGGGTCACCTGAGGAAGTGTAGGATCAGCCATCGGAATGATGTGCTTCTCTCTCTCTGAAAGGATGATGACATCATCGATGGCCCACTGATCGTAGCCCTCACCTGAGTGCAGGGGTTGCCACCAACGGAAACGTGTGCAGGGTGTTTTAGAAGCCAAAGGAAGATCATAATGAACAAACCTGTGGCCAGACATTTAACATCCAGTCACAAACCTTACAAACACACAGTCTGTAACACTCAGAGTCTGCTGTGTTCTCACCTTGGTTTGGTGAAGTCAGAAAAGTACATCTCCGCTATGAGAGCCCAACTGATTCCACCATCATTACTGTACTGCAGCAGAAGCCCCTCCTCCCTGCTGTCGGCCTGATTACAGTCCGCCCCTTCTCCTCCCATACGCAGATAAAACTGCACAAACTCCGCCCACTCAGTGTCCAAGTCCCAGCTCACTAGCTGTCTCAGCCCAGCCTGGTTTCAGCAGGAAAAGTTTTTTGTGAGTTTTTATGTGTGAAAGTAAAAAGTTTTAATGAGATATAAATGTAGGGCACATTAGAGCTGATTTTTCAACTTAATCACGTAACCACATATCACAGAGAATAGTTTAGGCTTTAGTACAGGTGGAGTGTATAGTATCACCCACTCACAAGGTCCGTGGACTACTGCAGGTCCACACAGACACTAAACTAAAAAAAACACAAAAGCCTTTGTCAGGGTCAAAATTAAATCTCTGTCAGATGAAATTATTTACCTGTTTACATTATTTACATTAAGGACGAAAAAGACTATTTATTACACTTTAATATTTGGGAAACTGCCACCCCCCCCCCCCAAATGCTCCCCCATCCCCAATGAAAACAGATGGTACAAACTAACTAATTCATAGTATGCTTTTGTCTTTTAAAAGTTTTGTGTAATTTTATTTAAATCCTAATTAAGGTTTTTGTGCTGAAATATGTTGTTTGTTTCACTGCATTCATCTCTTTCATAAAGAATTTACACTCCATCAGGTGAACACTGTGGAGTTAACAATATGGCAAAATGGCAGCCATCATTGCCCTGAAAATCAAATATGTTATTCATTCCTTTTGCCACAAGCAATAGACTCTAACTGACAGTGTTTATGAGGTACTTGTTAATAGATTGTATTTGTGTCATACCTTACTAAAGTACAGAGAGGATCCAGAAGAAACAACCCCACAGCCCTGATCTGGGAGCACAATCTGTCCACCAGTCACTTCCTGCCAAACTGATGTGAGTGTGCTCTGGGACTCAAAGTCTGAAAGGACACTGGATGATAAAGTGGAGACAGGCTGGCAGTCTGAGCCAGTGAAACCTTCATCACACCTGGAAACAGAAAAACAGAAGTACAGACTAATATGGTGTCTGACAACATTGAATTGATTCATGTGGCTAACCTGTCCCCAACCAAGACCAGCTTGCAGATAAAGTGATGAAATACATCATCTAGTGGTTGCCTTGAACTGTCACCTAATTCCCACCGCACACAATGCAGCAGAGCTGTTTATAAAGCCATCACGTGGAAACAATTAAGGCTTAAAAAAATTTGAAAACATTTTCAGTATAGAATTTACACTACTGACTCTCTTTGGTATTCCTGTGGGGAATTATAGAGATAGAAATACAGTATATTGATACTGGGTCAATATTTGATATTGTAATTGGCCACTAGGCTGTGGAAACATCTTTCATCAAGCTGTCTAAACAGATTTAACAACACAGTACTGACTTCATCAGGAAATTACTTTTAGCACTAAAACATTTGTCATACTACATCTACATTTATGCATTTAGCAGACGCTTTTATCCAAAGCAATTTACGACTTTTTTTCACAGTTATGGACTTACGTTGTGTTGTGCTTTTGTTTTTCCTGGTCTTTGTTTTGGTTTACTTCCTGTTTTTCCTTATTTGGTCAGTTTGCTGTTTTTGTTTAATTCTTATTAGTTATTGTCATCACCTGTTTGCCCTTCATTATCCGCCCTATTTAAGTTCTCCTTTTCATTCAGTTAGTGATCGGTTATTTTGTGTTGTGTACGTTTACTATGCAGAGTCAAGTTCCTGTCTTTGGATTGTGGATTATAATAAAGACTTTTTTTTAGATTTTCCTCATTCTGCTCCTTTGTCTGTGTTCCTGTGTTCCTCAGCCCCACGTAACGTTACAATTTTGCTCCCAAGTACATTTACTGTATATTTTGTGCTTCCGAGGAACACAAAAGATATTTTGAAGTATGTTGGTAGCCAAACAACAACAACACCCACTGACTTCCATGTGTTCTTTAAAAGATAAAGTCACAAGTTTGGAATGACATAGGGGTGAGTAAATGATGAAAGAATTTTCATTTTAGGATGAATTATTCCTTTAACCGTTATCACATGCTCTGCCGTTCAGATGCGAAGAGACCTGAAAAAAACAGATTGGGAGTCAGAGCCTTGATGGACAAAGCCCTGTCCACTGAGAGATTGCTCGCAAGCACCTTGTCAGCGTGAGTTATCCCGTTGCTGTTGTTTGGTAACCAAACAACAGCAGCACCCACTGACTTTCATGTGTTCTTTAAAAAAAAGTCACAAGTTTGGAATGACATAAGGGTGAGTAAATGATGAAAGAATTTTCTTTTTTGGATGAATTATCCCTTTAACTGGCAGACAAGGACGACACTTTATCTCCACAAATCCATCAAGGGCCAAATATCAAGTGAAACCCACAGGTCTGTTGCAAAATATCAATTTGAACTTCTCAAAATCTGCCAAGGTTACCTGGAGTACTGTTACAACTCTCTACAAATCTGTTTGCCAGGTTAAGGCAGGATTAAAGGCATGCGCTTGTTGATGAGCTTTCCCAGGCTGCCTGCCCGGCATATGTTTGTCCATCAAGGCTCCGACTCTGCCAATCAGATTTTTTTGGGTCTCTTCGCATCTGAACTGCAGAGCCTGTGACAGCGTATCAGGCTGGTGCTGCAGAACATACAGTCGCCATATTTCAGGCGTACCAACCCAACCTGCTTAAGGACCAAGATCAGGGAAGAGGCTTCCCCAGATGTGGTTGCAGAACCGTGCCACTCTACAGATTTAGCTCTCAGGGCCACTAAACAAACAGCTACTGCCATAGGTCATTCTATGGCGCTGATGGTGGCCACAGAGAGACATCTGTGGATGAGTCTGGCTGAAATCGGTGAGAAAGGATGTCTCTCCTCATTTTTCCAAGCCTGCCCACTGAGCTTTTTAACATGTCTGTAAGAGCGTGGTTGAGAAGCTTAGAGTGGTAGGGTGTGGCCTCGGCCCTCCAAAGGTTCGTCCCACACAGGTCCTGGTCCTTTTCTGACACCCTCCTGCCTGGCCTGTCTACAGCTGAGGTTCCTAGGTAGGGCCAGAAGCAAAGTGTAGCTGCCAGAGAGAATAGGCAGGGGCCGAAAAACAGGTGGGCTGAGGCTTGGGCGAGTGCCCTAACCCTAGTCCTCCAAAGTAACACAAGCACCCACAATAGGCATCAAGGGTGGGACTGTTGATGACATGGTGGCCTTCTAGCTTCCGCCGATTCTGAAAGCCCAGCTAGGGCTTAATTTGCTCTGTGTTACAGTCACATGGGTAACGTGAGTTAGGCTGCTGCCCTGGATGTTGGGGCTCGGTCGGTAGACAGCCCTCATGCAAGCTCCTTAAAAAATAACTGGACTCAGGAGTCGTAGCTTGCTGCTGGCGAGCTCCTCTTTAGCTAGTGGTGTGTGGGTTGAACCCCAATCTCACTTTGGGTGAAAATTGTGAGGCTTCCCATCTGAACCCTGTTATATTACGGGAGTTTCCCGGATCCTTATGGGATCACGGGGTGAACCATCTCTCTGATTTCTTTATTCCCCTAGTAGTGCTAGCTGCTGGCATGGTAGTGCTTGCTGCCGACATGGTTCAGCCCTCCTCATTGTATATTTAGAGTTTAAGTTTCGTTTGGAACTGCAGTTCCGAGTGTCTAGAGCCATCTTGTGTATGGCTATCCTTGGATAACGGTCGGGAAGCTCTCCTGGCTGAAAGATTGCCTCAAGAGCAGGGTCTCCTGGTGCTGTACCTGCTAGTCATTGCTGAGCACTCTGGAATCTGGTGGATCCCCTCTGCCCTCTTGGTGATCTATATGGGGTTTGTTTTTAAGACTGAGCTCAGCAGTGTTATAAGTCTGGCTCCAACGGATTAGCAGAGGGACACCCTTCCTCTGTGGCAGAGAGGGGTGATACAGGTCCTTAACCTTTCCACCTTCTGGCTGGCAAAAGAAATGTTGTGTTGGACGGTGGCAGCTAGCGATCATCTTGCCCCTATCCGACTGCTTTCTTCTGGGTAGTGTTGGAGTTGTACCTTCATTATAGGAGGTCCTCCACCCCCACGAGAGCTTCGCCTTCCTGAGGCATGGGTCAGAGTGTCCTCGTCACCCGGTGTAGAGTGTCCTCCACTCCCTGCAGAGCTCGCTGGAGAGGATAGTGGGTTTGAGAGACGGCAGCTAGTTATTACTAGCTCCCCCTGGAGCACTGGTTCTCTGGGGTTTGAAAACAGTAGCACCCTCTATGTGGAGGTCTAATAGGTCTCCCTTCACTCCCCTTACCTTAACCTTCACTACAGAAGGTCCTTGCCTTCATTTTAGAGCTTGGTCAAAAGGACATGGTTCAAGCACTGAAGCTTCTATCTAACAGCAGATCTCAGTCCTCGGGTTGAGTAATTGGCACCCTCACTACAGAGGGTCCCCCGCTCCCTTGGTGACACAGCCTGGCAAAGCTGTCACTTTACATTTTTTTTTACATTTTACAGTACATTCGGTATATTATACATTTTGTCAGTATGTGTGCTTCCCTGGGAATCGAACCCACAACCTTTGCACTGCTAATGCAACGCTCTACCAACTGAGCTACAGGAACACTTGCACTAGCCATTATTGCCAAGCCCTTATACAGCTGGTCTAATGGCGCAACACTCGGGTTCGAGTCCCACGCTGAACACCTCTATAAGTGTCTAGTGTAAACATTTACAGGGCCTCGCATTTGGTTCCCTGAGAAGGGAACAAGACATTGTGTCTCAACAATAAAGGTGCAACCTTTTTTTAGGTGCAACCTTAAGACTAAGTTTCATTAGTTGTAGTAGTTGTGTGCTGTAATGGATTGGTAATTGTGAAGAGCAGGCAGCTTTAGAATAGGGAATGGGTAAGGGTTAATAAGTATCCAACTACCAGTGAATTAGTAATGAGCAAGACTTCACTTTAGAATGGGTAACATATTCAGACTTATAAAGACTTAATTTAGAGTTAATTGGACACTATTGACACTTGTAGTTATGTTTGTTGTTACATAAGAATAGACTATATTTATTAAGTTTTAATAAAAGAGAATGACTGTTCTTCTGCTACTACCAGCTTATTAAGCCCATAATAAGCAAAGCGTATTAAGATCATAATTCTCATACAACAAATGCCTTACTTACTCCCAATAAGCAGTAACTATGAGTTTATTAAAGAAAAACTTGTAGTTAATGGTCTGTTAGGCGTAGAATATGGTCGTGCAGAGTAAGGCATTATTATGTGCTTTATAAGTACTAATAAGTGGTCAATATGCTAGTAATAATCATGTTAATAAGCAATTAGTTAATAGTAAATATGTGTACCTTAATTAATTTAAAGTGTTACCAAATTAATTAGTGGTACTAGGTTTGTAGTTGGTTTATGAATAAAGATTTCACTGAACTGATGAAAACTACCACACGTTTGGACCATTTGAATAAACAGACATGCATTAGAAATGAGAAACTATTAGAAAATAGTCATTACATGGAAAGGCTCATACCTGTCTCAGTGGTCTATGAGAGAGTGATGCATTCAGACTGCCTACTAAAACATGTACTTCTGAGACTAATTTGACCTATACAAGACATCAGACATTGGATACCCAGGAGAGTACCTTCTGGTTCAGATATTTGTATTACCAAAACCCAAGTTCAGAGCTTATTTTAAGAAAACTATGACATGACTCACAGATAAATTAAATGGTAAGTAGAGCAATAGACTTATATATAAAGTGAAAAATAATTTACACAAAACTCTCCGATCACACATAGATAACACAAACATGAGGATATTTGTTTCTGACAAACCTGCAGTGACCGTGGTCACACCAGCCGTGTCCAAGGCACATCTGAGGACACTGCTGCCCAATATAGATGTTATCCAGTGCCCACTCATCCTGCTCCTGGTAGTAATTCTGAATCCATCTGAAACGTGTTGCACTTGACCTAAAACCAGAACACATCATGAAATCAGAACCAGACATCACAGAAGATAATACAAGTCATTCTCTGCAACACATCTAATATTTTATTTTAATATCTATATTTTTTTTCTTGTACTGTACCTTTGGAAAAACTAAGACCTCAAAGTTGGGCTTTAATAAATGACAGTAATATTCCAGTTAAAATACAGTATATGGTTATGGTTATGTTTGTGGAAGAAATTTTTGTATTCATGAATATAGCATTAACATTGTCAATGATTTTGACTGTGAAACTTATTATGAGACATCTGATTCTGTTTCTTTTTCAGCTGTCATGAAAATATGCTGACGATGATAACCTTATGCACCTCACCCTAGGTACAGGAAACGATTGCACTGTTGAGCATCTGCAGAATCTGTTTCCTACTTCTGTAGAGGAGATTTTAGGGTGGGGGGGGCTAAGACTTAATGAGATTGGTATACTAAAACGTTCTATATAAGGTGATAAACTGTGAACATTGGATACTGATTGGTGAATAGCAGATATATGTTCACATGAGCATGGGCCAATGACAACTGGAAACACCCCAAATGTACCATATATAAGCTTGATGCAAACACTCAACTTTGAGTTTTTAAACCCATCTTCAGAAGCTTTACCTATTCTTGACTGATCTCCCTTGCAAGAAATAAAATATTACAAAGACAAATTGTGTCTGACAGATCTCTCATTTCAGAAACAGAAGAATTTTCCACAACATGTTCCATATTCAATATATTCAATAAATGAACTTTCTTTAGAAATGTAGCAGAAATGTAATGTAGCAGTCTACCATGGGTTAGAAAAATATAATACTTTACATTCTATTGAAAAATAACTGATAAATTAGTACAGGTTTTATTTAAAATTATGACATTTGCTGGAAATCTGTGTCAAAGCACCATGAAAGGACATAAATGTACATTAGAATCTGTTTGTCTGTAATTGGGTCTTACCAGGTTTTATAAGGGAGAGGAAGTGTGATGCGTCTCCAGTCTGCAAATTCAGAGGGATGGTACACACTGGAAGCAGTAAACTCAGAACAGCTTGGCATTCCTGGGAGACAAGTCTGTTTCCAACAAACAATAAGAATACTTATGCACAAAAACCCTTCAACATAATGGAGTATCACAAATTCTGAAGGGCCTCCATCATTAGGCAGGCCGGCCACAATTTTTAACAGGACTAAGTGTATACTGTAACAGGACAGCTGCATATTAGGGGTGTAAATCAGACTCCTTACGATACGATATATCGATTCTCTCATCCAGCGATACGATATTTGCCAATATTTACCTTAAAAGATTTAGCGATATGTTTATGATTCAATTCATTGTGGGGTATATTGATCATTTTTCGATATGTAGATATTGTGTGCCTAGCTACATTTTTATTCTATTAGCATTATATTATTTTTATTCATTATTATTATACATTTTATTCAATCGGGACATTTACAACAAAAAATATACTTTTGTTTATATTTTTTAAATAATGAAAAATAAATGATGGGCACATGATTTGAGGTGACAGTGAATGTATTTCGTCAGCCAAAGTGCTTTCTTCAATTACATGTTTTTTTTTAAATGCACTGACAAGTTTGTCATATTTCCACAAATATTTTGGCTGGCACTGGCAACGTTTCTAAATGACAAGGGTTTTCTTTGTCTGCCCATCTATTCTCCCAAATATTTCCACATCTACGATTTGCATCAGGGCAGGGCAGGACAGGACAGGACAGGGCAAGACAGCTGCATATACTGTAACAGGACTGAGCATAAACTAACAGAACTGAACTTATACTGTAACAGGACTGAGTGCATACTATAACAGGACAGCTGTGTACATTACAACAAGACTGCTGCAGCTTTATATGCTGTAAAAATACAGTTGTGTACATTGTAACATGACTGCTGCATATAATGTAACATTACTGAACGTATACTGTAACAGGACAGCTGCATATACTGCAACTGGACTGAGCATATACTGTAACAGGATTGTGCATATACTATAACAGGGCTGCTGCATATACTGTAACGGGACTGCCGCAGATTGCAGTGATTAATAAATTGAGGTTCCTCTGTGTGGTATTACAAAGTGAGGACACTATATCTCTATTTTAATGCACACTGTATGCTAAATAAATCTGAGACTGTTGCATGTAATAATAACACAGCTGACTTCTCCCATGATAAGAGTACCTGCAAGTGACCTGTAATTCTCACCTCTTTGACAAGATGCCAAGTCAAGCCATGATTGGTGGAAAATTCTAGTCGAACCTGAGTGTCAATGTGAGGGGATGGCTCACGCCCACAGCCCATGACCAAAGAGAACTGGATCATATAGGATGCTCCGATCTGCATGGACTGTGTTTCCACATAGCGAATACTGGAGGCTGAGCCATGATCACCTGTGAAACTAAACAAATATTTACATCAATGTCTTGACAAATGTCGACACTTAAAAGATTTGAACTTTATCTCTTTGTTCTTAATTCTTAAATACAAGAGGAACTGTGAAGATGTTACCTAAGAGTCCAGTCATGCTGACAGTGAGGCTGCACATTTCCCAGATAGAAGCCCAGACTTTGAGTGACATCTAACACATTGCTGAAGTCCAGACTGATGATGTTGAAAAGGACAGAGGTCATGCTGATCTCATCAAGAGCCCAGATGTCCCGCCCACGGCCGGAGTGATATGGCTGCCACCAGCGAAACTGGACCCCGGATTTACGGGCCCCAGGAGGAAGTTCCACCGAAACAATTCTATAAATAAAAAATGCAATACAACTTAATTAAAGTTGCAATCTGTAACTCTTTTCTCTCTTTCACATTGTTTGAAACACAAATGTTTACTTTAAATACTTTCTACATATTCTGACTTCAAACTAAACCAAACTTTCATGTGGAATTAGACCTGACAACGCAAATTAAAAGATATAATTTTTCCATTGCAAATCAGAGTAAAGTAAAAAGACACTGATCTATTGTGTCTATTGTGATCTGTTTTAAACACTGATCTATTATGTACTTGCTCAATAACTGATTTTTGTTCATTTTTATTTTATTTCATTTGTGTGTGTTTTTATTACATGGTGGGGTCCTTAGCATGTTAGCACACTCGCATAGTGGAGACCAGAAACATAGTGGGGACCAAATCCCCAGTTCCCATAATGTTTTGCTATTATGGGCAGTGCTTGTTTGCCTAGTGCAGTTTTATCTGAATCCCCAGCATTAGCATAAACGTCTTGGTTACACATGTAACTCTTGTTCCCAGATTGAGCGAACAAGACGCTGTGTCGATGACAACACTAGGAGTTCATTCTTGGGAGCCCAATCACCATTAGTCTTTGTAAAAAAGACAAAGAAATTGGCGTTTGGAATTTGCATGCCAGTCTAAGTGGGTTGGTGTGCAACTCAGATGTTGTGCTGAGGAGTAGGAGATGCATCATTACTCACAGCGGTACAGTTTAGTGCTGTGGTTGAGGGACACAACGTCTCATTCCCTCTATCAGGGAACAAGGGTTACATGTGTAACCCGGACATTCCCTTTTTGTCAGTCATTGAATGCTGTGAAGTGCCACAGGGGCTGAACTGTGCTATAAGATAAACGGAGCAGACACGTGCAAGTCACTACGTGCCTCGTCACGGGTGCTTTAGCTACATCGTAACCTTTCAGCTTACATGTAAAGCGCCTCCCAGTGTAAACGGGAGTGGGCATTTACCAATAAGGCCTAAGAGATGCCCAGTCACTGAGCAGAAGTTGGGACAGCGCCTCCTTCTTTTAATAAGGAGAAGACTACAGAGATCACATCCTATTGGTAATAGATGTCATGTGGTAGACACACGAGTACCAGGCCTCCACCGAGTTGTCCATAAGAGGGGACAGAAAATGACCCTGAAGACGTCCTTTGTGCTTCACAATAAATAGGACAGCAATAGGGCATGTTATCACCTTAAAGTGTGCCAGAGTGTCTAAGGCTCTGCATGCATTTTAGATACATGGAACCAGGCACTGGAAACAGCACAGACAGGGCTGGGTTTTCCTCCCCAGCGGGGAGTGCTTGCAGGCTCACCACCTGCAAGTAACCTTCTTGCACCTTCTTGAGGAATCTTACGACCAGGCCACGCTGTCCCAAGGGCCTACCTCTGACGGTGTAGTGGTGAGCATAAATGGCCGCCACGTAGACCTTAAGAGGGGAGGGAGACAGGTATCTCTCCAGGCACTCTTGAAGAAAATACAGCACAACGCTGATCTGGCACTTCTGTGGTTCCTTCTGATAAGAAGAAAACCAGTCCACAAAAAGACACCATTTCAAGGCATAGAGCTGCCTAGTAGAGGGGACTCTAGCGTGAATAATAGTGTCAGTCACCACTGGTGAAAGACCAGCTAAGTCCTCCAAGTCGCATCCAGAGGCCATATGTGGAGATTCCAGAGATCTGGTCTGGGGTGTCTGAGCAAGAGAAGTGATGTAAGAAGTCTAAGTGAGAAAGTGGTGGCTCAGGGGAATGTGCCAGGGGGGTGCCGCTGTCAGGAACATGAGCTCCAAGAACCAGGTCTGGTTGGTCCAGAACAAGACCACTAAAATACCTCACTAAATACCTTAGTGGGCAGTGGGTCGACTTGGCAAAAGCAAACGGACCCACCTGGGCGAACCTCCCCCAAATTGACTGTACTACAGGAGGATGAAGTCTTCACTCGCCCCGAGCTGTAACCTTACGGGATAGTGCATCGGCTGTGCGAGAAAAGCCAGGTGACACCATGGACTGAAGGATCGGTGACTACACCAAGGCACCAGGCATACCTCTCGACTTTTCTGTAAAGCCACTGTTCAAGCGGTATCATGTGCATCAGCCAGAGCAGAACTACCATCGCCCCAGAGCCTCTAAAAGAGATTTAAAGGGACCGCTGGAGTTTTCCTGAACAAATGCAGGCAGGCAAGCACTGACTGTGCCCTGTCTTCTGTGGGACGAGTTTAACTCCACGGCAAAAAAAGAGATGCTCTGCACCTAGAAGAGCTTACCTTTTTCCCAGTTGACCTGAAGCCACAAGCGGTCTAGGTGCTGTAGAACAAAATCCTTGTGCTCACACAACAAATCTCGCGAATGAGCTAGAATGAGTCAGTTGTCTAGATAGTTCAGGATGCAAACACTCTGCTCCCAAAGAGGGGCAAGGGCTGCCTTCGCCACCTTGGTGAAGATGCAGGATGACAGGGCTAGACCGAAAGGGATGACCTTGTAGTGGTACGCTTGCCCCTCAAAAGCAAATCAAAGAAACAGCCTGTGTCAAGGGAGGATTGACACATAGAAGTACATGTGTTTTAGGTCTATGGACACAAACAATCCTGTTGGCGAATCACTAAAATGATGAGAATCCTGAAAGGCAGTCTGTGGAATGCTTGATTGAGGGTACACAGGTCCAGAAAGGTCGCAGTCCACCCTCTCTCTTGAGTATGATGAAGTAAGGGGTGTAGAAGTCCCTGTTCATCATTTGATGGCGCCGCACATGGCAGCCACAGTGCTAGGCTCTCCAGGGTTTGTACTGTTTTTGTTAGTTTATCCTGTTGTTTGTTTCTCAAACACAATCAGTTTTACTAGGGATGAACTGCTGAACATTCGGCAGAACACACCTCAAAATCTCCTACCGATTATTCGTTTTGCTAAACGTTGTAGTTGGCGGAGTAGTGGCACTGATCAGATGCTTCAGGACGTGCAGATGGGGAAAGTGAGCGGGCGCGCTCTTTAAGCTTCGACAGCGCGGATTTCGAACGGCCCTGCCTAGCATACATCTGGCGAACCTCCGCTCTCTACCCAACAAAACGGACAAACTCCTCCTGCTCTCCCGGACAAATAAGGATTTTTCAAACTCTGCTGCTCTGTGTTTCAAGGAAACCTGTCTGAATGACACCACATCGGACAATGCGCTTCATCTGCCAGGCTATCAGCTGTTCAGAGTGGATCGCGACGCAGAATCAACGGGGAAATCGCGTGGCGGCGTGCTATTACATCAATGAGAGGTGGTGTACAGATGTAACAGTGTTAAAGAAGATATGCTGTCTCGATCTAGAAGTGCTTTTCATTAACTGTGATAACTGCGTATACATTCCACTGCAAGCACACGTAAGCCTTGCTTTACAGAAACTCTCTGATCAGATCACAGAGACAGAACGACAACACCCGGACTCTATTATTATCATTCTTGGGGACTTTAATAAAGCTAATCTCTAACGTGAACTGCGAAAATACACTCAGCATGTTACATGTCCCCCTGAGGCTGTAATGTACTTGACCATTGTTGCACAGTAATTAAGGATGCATATCACTGTCCCATGGGTAGCTTTGGGACTCTCTGATCACTGCCTGGTTTATCTTATACCAACCTACAGGCAAAAACTTAAATCTGCTAAGCCTGTAGTGAAGACTGTAAAGAGATGGACCAATGAAACAGAGCAGGTTTTACAAGCCTGTTTCGAATGGACTGAATGGAGTGTTTTTGAAGCTGCTGCCACCGATCTGGACGAGCTCACAGAGATTGTAACATCCTATATCAGTTTTTGTGGGGATATATGCATCCCTACCAAGACTTATTTAACATTCAACAATGATAAGCCATGGTTTACAGCAAAACTCAGACATCTTCGCTAGGCCAAGAGGATGCCTAAAGGGAAGGGGATAGAGTCTTGTACAATCAGGCCAGGAACACGCTGAATAAGGAGATTAGAGTGGCTAAAAGGACCTATGCAAAAAGGCTAGAAGATCAGTTCGCTTCAAACAACCCAGTTTCAGTGTGGAAAGGCCTGAAAACTTTCACGAACTACAAGACACCATCCCCCAGCACTGAGGTGAATCAAAGACTTGAATTAGTTTTATTGTAGATTCAAAACCCCCCACACTTGTTCTGACCATTTTACACAACTATTAACACCTCCAACAAACCCCTTCTCCCCCCTCCTGCACTTCAGATTAACGAAGAAGATGTGCGCCAGGTCTTCAGACGGTGTAACACCAGCCTGTCTGAAAACCTGTGCAGATGAGCTGGCCCCTATCTTTTCACAGATCTTCAATAGATCACTGGAGTTGTGTGAAGTCCCTTCCTGCTTCAAACGCTCCACCATCATCCCCGTCCCAAAGAACCCCAAGATAACAGGACTTAATGACTACAGACCTGTGGCGCTAACGTCGTCATGAAGTCATTTGAAAAACTGGTTTTGGCTTATCTGAAGGACATCACTGGACCTTTATTGGACCCCCTGCAGTTTGCCTACCGAGCAAACAGGTCTGTGGATGATGCAGTAAATATGGGACCGCACTTCATCCTGCAGCATCTAGATAAACCAGGGACTTATGTGAGGATCCTTTTTGTGGACTTCAGTTCGGCCTTCAACACCATCATCCCAACACTCCTCCAGACCAAACTAAACCAGCTCTCTGTCCCTAGCTCTATCTGTAAGTGGATCACCAGCTTTTTGACAGATTGGCAACAGCTAGTGAAAAGGGGGACATTAATGTCATGCACTTCACCACCAACACCGGTGCCCCTCAGGAATGTGTTCTCTCTCCATTGCTCCTCTCCCTGTACACCCACGACTGCACCTCTAAAGACCCTTCTGTCAAGCTCCTGAAGTTTGCAGACGACACCACACTCATCGGCCTCATTCAGGATGGTGTAGAGTCTGCTTACAGACAAGAGGTTGAGCAGCTGGCTGTCTGGTGAAGTCTTAACAACCTGGAGCTCAACACGCTCAAAACTGTGGAGATGATCATAGACTTCAGGAGAAACCCCCCTGCACTCTCCCCAATCAGCATCATGAACAGCACTGTGGCTGCAGTGGCGACAATCAAGTTCCTAGGGTCCATCATCTCCCAGGACCTGAAGTGGGACACTCACATCGACTCCATTGCAAAAAAGGACCAACAAAGGTTGTACTTTCTTCGACAGCTGGGGAAGTTCAACCTGCCACAGGAGCTGCTGAAACAGTTCTACTCAGCCATCATCGAGTCTGTTTTGTGCACATCAATAACTCTCTGGTTTGGCTCAGCTACAGAATCAGACACCAGAAGATTACAGAGAACAGTTCGGACCACTGAAAGGATTATTGGTGCTGCCCTGCCCACCCTTCAAGAACTGTACTCATCCAGAGTCAGAAAAAGGGCTCAGAAAATCATTTTGGACCCCTCACATCCAAGTCGCTGGGCGCTACAGAGCCGCAAATACCAGGACAACCAGACATAAGAACAGTTTCTTCCCTCAGGCAATCTACCTTATGAACAGTTAAATGTTCCCCCCATAGTGCAATAAAAATATGTGCAATAACCTTACATTTATTTGTTACCACCTACATCCCAGCATCTCATTCTATTCTATTCTATTCTATTCTATTCCTTCTATATCATCTGTAGCACAACTGTATATATATACAATTTATTTATTTTCTTAAAACTACACTGCAATTGTTTTGTCTGTTTATATTTACATATGTGTATTCTTTTATTCTCATTTTATTTTCTATGTTGTTGTCTCAGTGCACTGGAAACCTGTGGCACCAAAACAAATTCCTTGTATGCGCAAGCCTACTTTGCAATAAAGCTTTTTTTTATTCTGATTCTGATCGTGGCTGGTGGAACAATTTCTATTGCATCCTTCCAGAGAAGGGTGGAGGCCTCCCTTTGTACAGAGGTAAAGAAGACACGCTTAACCTGGGTGGGCACGTAGACAAGATGGATTGTCCTGAGGTCCATGGGGACAAACTCGGCAGACAATCTCCCAGCGTATTCCCATTATTGGCCCTGGCACTTACCAATCTGGTCTTCTGAGTGAAGCAGGCGAACCGCAAATCCATTGTTGTCATGGCAATATTCTCACAATGAAACAATGAACCATTTACTAAAGGTGCCTGAGCATGGCCAGCACAAACATTGACCATCTGAGAGAACAATGAAACAGCTACATCCAGTACCACATGAACAACAGGAAAGAAAAAAACTTTCTTTTTGGCTATGTAACTGACCTGCCGTGCCCAAGGGAAGTTTAACAAAGGGCAGGATGAGGCAAAATGACCATTGAATGCACCGTATATACACAGCAAAAAAAAGATTTTGAAAGACTTATCTTTCTGAGGTGTCAGGTCCACAAAATCTAAATGTTGCAGCTATCCCACTTACATACTCAGGGCGGAGACTGGCATGCAAATTCCACTCCCCAATGAAAACCAATTTTACAAATCAACAGGGATAATCAATTCTGACAGGTAATTAATCTGTTTGTAAATTTTATATTTAACAATTCAAAAATAAATACATCACATGTTCTGTTTTTTATTAACATTAACATGTTATTTAAATGTGGGGATTATACTGTCGATAAACTTTAATTGCTATATAATGTGAAAGTGCGAAAGTGTTTACTGCGTGTGGTATAGTGTGTCTAAGTTTACTAAAATAACACACTGCTGGACATTTAGGGCACCAGGACGACTTAAGGCAGCCTTTCAAAATAAGACTGAGAAAAATTACACCGGTAAAAGATGCTGAGGACCATGTTATTAATGGTACGGACAAGTCAGACAAATTGGACCGTGGTTCCCACAAATTAATTTTGATAACTAACACCAAGGAAAAATTAGAACATCATGGCCTCTAATAAACAGTTAAATGATTTCTTAGTTTGTGACCACTAAGATAGGCCTATGTATTGACGGGGGGCTTGTATGTTAAATGGTATTTGTTGTACAATTACTATTCAATTAATTATTATATTAAGTGATAATATTGAGATATTATATGATTGTTATATTAATATATTATAAGATATTATATTGCAACTTAACAAAACAAGAGAACATCACCCTTGGCTGGCTTGTAAATGATCATAAAAACCCAAATTGTACAATGAAATAGATTATTGTTGAGGAAAAGCCGAATTTGTGCCTATTTGCTGCAAGAGATATTATTCCTGGAGAGAAAATAACGTATGACTATGGAGGAAGTGACTGGCCGTGGAGAAGGGTTTGGCAAAATTTGAATACTTTCATCATTTTTACATACTCTTTTTGGAACGGTAAAGAGAATGAAAACTGTTTAATTAAAAGCACATACAGTACTGTGCAAAAGTTTTAGACAGGTGTGAAAAATGCTGTAAACAAAGAATGCTTTCAGAAATATAAATAATGATTGTTTGTGTCAATTTACAAAATGCAAAGTGAGTGAATATTTAGTGTTACTACCTTTTGCCTTCAAACCAGCAGTAATTCTTATATGTACACTTGCACAAAGTCAGGGATTTTGTAGGATTACAGTCAGGTGTATGATCAACCAATTATACCAAACAGGTGCTAATGATCATCAATGTCACACGTAGGTGGAAACCCAGTCATGAACTAAAACAGAAACAGCTGTGTAGGAGGCTTAAAACTGGGTGAGGAACAGCCAAACTCTGCTACCAAGGTGAGGTTTTGAAAGATAGTTTCATGTCATGGCAAGATTGAGCACAGCAACAAGACACAAGGTAGTTAGTTATACTGCATCAACAAGGTCTCTCCCAGACAAAGATTTTAAAGCAGACTGAGGTTTCAAGATGTGCTGTTCAAGCTCTTTTGAAGAAGCACAAAGAAACGGGCAACGTTGAGGATCGTAGACACAGTGGTCGGCCAAGGAAACTTAATGCAGCAGATGAAAGACACATCAAGCTTATTACCCTTCGAAATCGGAAGATGTCCAGCAGTGCCATCAGCTCAGAACTGGCAGAAACCAGTGGGA
>JAZGTI010005713.1:0-24873 GCA_036877585.1 Botia kubotai
TGTCACGACTTTGCCCAATAACTGATTTTTGATCACTTTTTAACCAAAACAGTTACCGATTTCGGCTTATTTAAACCATCTTCTTTGAACTCGATTATAATTGTCACACTCATGTACAGACTCTCCTTCCACCTGTATAAACTTATGACCTCTGAACACACCAGCTACCATTTAGATGATTACTGCAGCATTTATTATGTAAACGGAATGCGGAGACAAACAACGTAGCAATGTAACAGCCGTAAACTCCTCAGAGGAGGGGTGGAGAATCTCACACTGTCTTTATGATTTACTGCCCATATTACATCATGCAGAATGAAATCAATCACATGAGACTTTAGAGATTCTGAGAATGAGGAAATGGAACTCCAATGGAGTGTGAAAAGAGTCGAAGAGCATCAAAGAGACAAAGGTGCCACAGAATTCCATATGTTTGGGAATGCTTTTAGCGGAAGTGTAAATAGCGGATTTTTTTCCTCACATGTGCATTTTAAATTACTTTTACAAAATACAGTCTTTCACGTCTGGCGACACAGACCAAAATATTACTGACTCATTTTTGTCCAATCAAATCTTCTCAAGAAAGAGAATGTCCCTCCCCCAACAAACTAGTTATTATGTTTATTTAATAGCATTTACACAGTATGTATAACAGCATGTACATTTTAAAAACAGAAAAAGCACGGTCACATTATAAGGGTCATACATGGCTAAGAAACATAAGCGTGCAGCAACGGCTGAGGAGGAAATCATTTAATGGCATAAAATGACAGATTCAGTTAATGGAATGATATGAATAGCACCTAGCAATCAGCTTTTTGTGTTAGGGCCCTTATCTCCACATCTGTACAAGCATCTGAGGTTTAGATGGTATGCGGCCAAACTGGTGTGTGTTTAAAATAACCTGTGACTTTGCTGTCTTACTGCAAACCGTTTTGTTGTTTTAACATGCTCCGTAAAATAAGTGATGAACATTCCGGCAGGCATAAACACCAGACAGATTCCTCATTATGGAATATTCGCAGGGGTCAAAGGGCATGATTAATCATGCTAATTGTTTTTCACCTTGCTTTGTAATCTCGTTTAATACACGTAGATGTATTAGTGTATGTAGACAGCCCTAATATGGTCATGAAAAATCTTCTGGTTATGTAGAAACACTCTGGAAGAGAGAATTTGTTGTGGTCCATTGCGCTGCAACAAGTGTTTTCATATTTTGATGAAGAGGAACAAAAATGACACAGCACAGCTCCAGAAAAACAGCTCCACTCCCTCTTTCAAGAGCCCCTGGAGTGAATGTACAAACATCTTCAGATTTCAGAGTCCAGGAATAAAAGCCAGACCCACCAGGCATCTATTTGCTCAGATGACATCATTGATTTGGGTAATTAACACAAAGTAACTTGCGTAACTTTTCCGAAACCCCAAAAAGCCTATTTAGGGGCTCCTCGCTAAAGCCAACAGCCCGAGCCACCAAGGTGATTAGAAGTGGAAAAAGTGAGGATGTGGCATTGATCTGAAAATAACAGATTGCCAATTCTCAATATGTGGTTAGGAAAAAAAAGCTGTAAAATTACCCAGTTGCATGGCGGCACTGATGGTGACCAGAAACACCATTAGCGAGCATTAGTTAGCTTGTTTTATTCTGTTAATACATGTTTCTACATTATATGAGGGCAAAAACATTGATTTTTCAATTGATCCCAGTCATATGAATGATACGATATTGATTCGTATGTCCCAGGAGAAAAACTATGTTGCATGAAAAGCAACAAACTATGAACGCATGAAAAGTTTTTTGAAAACATTTAGTGAACATTGTTTAGATTCATATTACTGTAATGCATTTTTCAAATGCGTTTATCCAAAGTGACTTACAGTGCAATTTAGGTATACTTTATACATTATACAGTTGGTGTGTTATTCCCCCTCCACACACCCCCACTTACATCACACTGAATGAGAGTAGATTATATCAGTGAAATTTTAAAAAGCGTCTGACATTTGAGCTGGCAGATCGGACCAAGGGAATGTCACATGCTTTTACCTCTGAAGAAGACTGATTAAATGAGACGAGAGTCAGAGCGTTCGCTGAGCATGTGTGTGTGTGTGTGTGTGTGTCAGAGGACAGTGTGTTTAGAAATGTCACAGCATAGAAGCACTGCTGTTTTATTTAATCCCTGTATGATTTTGACCTAAACTGAGCACCACTGTGGTATACTTCTTTTCCTGTTGGTTATATTCACTGGAGTTTCTCTCACAGTTTGGCAGAAGCACGTTCACGTAACCCTGCCAATCGCTGATAAGTGCTTCTAAACAGCTGCTTGTATCACTCTCTCCAATAATCCCCTCTGATTACTGGAGAGCAGCCTACCCTCTTTATTCATTACATGAACATGCATGTGAAACCATTTCGTTCTCCCAGCTGAAAACTTTTTCCATGTGAGCGCCCATTTGTATACAGTACACACCATTTTTGCAATTTATCGCACGTAATGCTGCTGACACTGCGTGCAGCAGGACCACGTGTAGAGCAGGGCTGCACACGACCAGATTTTCCTACTCGACTGGTAGTCGTTCGTTTAAGCCATTAGTAGACAAGTCCCCCTTTTTGAAAATTAAGCATAGTTTTACAACGGTTTACACCAAAAAAACATGGTTACAATAGTTAAACCACGGTAACCACAAATTAATAAGGGTTTTGCTACAGAAATAGTCAAATCATGGTATTTGTAGTTAAACTGTGGTTATGCCAATAGATCAATGCACCAAAAAAACATGGTTACTACGCTTTTACTATAATAAAACCATGGTTTATTTCGTAAAGGAGTCATTTATGATATTCATTTAATTACTTTAATATGTATTAGGAGTGAAACACAGTACACATTCTGCTACATTACAGAGGAACATTAACCCATAATTTATTTTAAAGGTTTATTTAAGCTCATGCATAAAGCAATCTGTGCGACGCAGAGAAAAGTAATGATTATGAATGTAAGACAGCAAACGAATTAAACAGCCTGTATATTATATAAAAACAATTTTTTTGTTTGTCTGCGTTGTCAGGGAGATGTGAGCTCCATGTCCTGCTCACGATGAAGCCGGTCCTGATGTCATGGATGTGGAAGGGATGAAGTGCAGGTGCTTAGCAGATCCGGCAAGCTTAGCATAGCGTCTTTTTTGGCCACCATGTTCACACTTCTACACTTGGACGATCTTGGATACGGTTCTAATAACAGCACACAATTATCTAGCACGAGCAGCCATGTAAAGCGGTTCAACCACCACTCACTTTTCAAATAATACGAGACGTTTGAGGTCAACGAATTATAGGCGAACGTTTGCCTGCAGAATCTGTAAGTCACCTTTTTGTGTCATCTGTTACCTTATCGAAGTAATTAATTTTGATTACCTTCCTGTCATAATTTCCACATAACCATCTGTCCATCACAGACTGCGTGACTTCGCAGTCTTTAACTTTTTATCTGCGACTAAAAGACTAATTAAAATTTCTTTGACTAAGCCGTCTCCTCAAATTCAGTTTAGTCGACTGTTAGAGGGAAGCCCAAGTGTAGAGTGTTGCATTGTCGGATTCTACTTAGAAAAAGTATCTTCCTTACTAGGAGTCTAAACACTGACTTACAAGGCGTTAAAGTCTGACCTAATGTTTTTGGTTGTAGTCAAATTTAGCCACAACACAGGTAGTTTGAAATCAGGTTTGCTATTGCTCAGCTGATCTGAATGATGTGGATATATGTATTATTTCAGATCTCAAATGAATGTTTCACAACTACGGTATAATCACAGATGTGGTAAGGATTTAAATTCGTTGTAGGCACATGATTTTGTTGCTGTCTTGGCAGCTCAGGGTTCAAAACATCGAGTCATATAGGGAGTGGTTTCACTCGCTGATGATTACATTTGTTATGGTGGATTTTCTCTCTGTCCTCTTTGTTTAAAAAAGAAAAAAAACGAAAAGTTAAAAGGAATATAAATGGAATGGGAGAAGACAAAAAGAAGAGAAGAAAACAGAGTTGGACTTTGGTCTTTTTGGCAGTGACCTCAGTCATGGTTTAGGCCAAAACCAAAATTAGTCTCAGCTGAGCAGTGGAAGCTATAGAGTGATCTTTGAGAGAAATAGCATCAAACCACGTGAGCTCGGCCGATCTGGACAAAAGCCATGCAACAGATGAGAAGAGAATGATTTTATTTTCATGTTTTAAAATTATGTGGCAAATTTCCCAGTTCCTCTTCATCAACAATCTTTGTTATTAACATACATTGGAAAACAATTATTTGGAGATTACAACCATTTTTTTAGGCACCCCACCCAATCAGCATCTCAGCCCTGGCACGATAACACCGAGCATCCTCAGGGAAGCACGTGTTTTATTTATGTGTATTGCTCTGAGCAACAGCACTCTGACACCCCTCAAGCTTCTAGGGCCCCTCAACAGCAAACAGCTCGGAGATAGAAACAGTGATTGCTGACACTTGACTGGCTTCTGTACTATATCAGTGCCTCGCTGACACTTCAAGTGAAATGTCGCTACTCATGGGGGTCAGTGGATGGCTGGAGGCGTTTGCAGGCAGTTTTGCTGCCGTATACCTCTTGATGCTCGTCCTTCAGAGTTGGTTTTGATTCATAGTCACTTCATGTTTGTCTGTATACAGCAGAAAATATGTCCAGAACAGTCCAGTGTTGTATTTGGTGAAACAATGTGCTAGAAACATTCTTTTAACGTTAAAAAAAGTTTTTTAAGCTGTAATCTGTAACTTTTGCCTGTCTAGTACCATCAGGTTACTTGTAGACTTATTTTCTTAATGTGACTGACAAGTTTAAATTCTAAGCAACTGCTGTAAGAACAAGCTGCAAACGCTGAACCATCTACAGTACCTGAACATGCAATGTAGTAGCTGGATCTTCTTTCTGCTTAAAGACAGAAATTTCCTGCGAAATCTCACCCGATGGCTCAAATTAAACATCATTATTATAAACATACTGTTGCAAGTATGGAGAATCGGGTGAGAAGATTGTGCTGAACATTGATCTGTCAATAGCTGTTTTTTTTTTAACCAACGGATTGCAGCTTTAATGGAACCAGTTCCAAATAAATATCCCAAACTCTAATCACATAGTGAGAGACCCACACGCCAACTGTAACTAATTCAGTGTGAACTGAAACTGATTCAGTGTAAACGCACATCTGAGGGCAAGAGAATTAAATGACACAGGTGTGTAAACTACCTTAAAAGAACCTTAAAAGGTAACATTTCATGGCGGGAGGGTCAAACTCCAAACTAATCCCTGTCTATACACTGGCTATACTGTACCAACATAAACAAAGACTCTTAATCTTCAGTCTGACCCTCAGAAGCCACTGCACAGAGAAAACAAACAAGATCAGAGAGAATTAAATGCAGAAAGAGCGCTGGAGAGTATATAAGGATGAAAAAGCAGACAGGTCTTCTTAATGAATAGATAAGTAGGCAAAACAATCAGTTTCTGGGAAGTCACTGTTGTACAAAAGCTCTGATTTCACAGGGCCGTTGCACAAGAGGAACGAAGCCCCACTCACACTGGAGCTCAGCCCAGAAACGCAATGTTATACATACACATATACCCACAGACAATAGGATTTAGTTAAAGGTCCATTGAGGGCTATAGCCAGCATTTAATCACGATGTTTAATCGAAGGCAATGTTAAAAGCAGCTGGAATGTACACCACATGACCGAAAACTTTTAAGTTTTAGGGGTGGTCTGTGGTCTGCCATACAAAGAAAATTCTTGGTAGGACAAAACCCATAAAAACATGTATGACCTCAAATGAACTGGTCATATCAACTCGTCCCTACATCACTGACTAAACCCAAAAGCAAGCATATGAAACAACTTGCTCGCTGCCACGCATTTTAAGATATGATTTATGGCAAATAAATCCTAGTTTATGAGGACTGAAAGTCCACTTGTAAAACGGTGAGAAAACATTTGATGGAGAGACGAGATGAGCGTTATGACTAAAGTTTTCCCCACAAAGTGTGGACAGGAACATGAAGCGGGTCATTTAGGATCACAGTCAACTACATTCATCTCCAACTTTCCCTGTTTTCTACAAAGGGAAGGTTCTTTTCTTTCCTTATCATTCATAGCCATTTGAGGCCCCGGGCCCCTATAAATAACCATGCCAGCCTGAAGAAAGAGCAAATTTACAAATAGGCCAGAGAGTCAGTCATCTGATTCTAGCGCACAAAAATATGCCCCCAGCAGAGCACAAGATAAATTTCCCTTTTATAGCGTAATAATTATCCCATCTATGGTGGTATCAAAACAAACAGCTGTGAATTAGACATGTTCAGCAATGGTACAATAGACTTGATGCCTTCGGGCTCATGTCATATGACAGCTGTATACAAAAAGCCCAATGGAAACAAATTAGGGATCCAAACAAAACTACGAATTAGAATTTACCCAATAAGCTTCGGTGTGTGAGACTTTCTTAACTCACTCAAATAACAGTTAAAGGAGCAGTTCACCCCAAAATAAAAAGTCTATCACACATGCTGGTGTTATTTTCCTTGTACAATTCTTGCCATACAACAACAGTTAGTGATACGGGCCCTTCAAGCCCCATAAAGGTGACATAAAAGAAGTCCATATAACTCTGAAGCAATACAATAATCTTGCCCTCCCTGAAGCTCGAGTCCAGAATTCAAATGTGAGACGTCCAGTTCCTACAACTGTGGGAACTGATGCCGTCAATTAGATTTCTGCACCATATTTGAATCTGGAAACAGACAAGATGTGTGCTTCAGTAAAGATGAAAATAGTCAGTTACACACTTCAGGCTCAGTGTGTTCTTTACACAAAGTTATGCTTTAGAAGAGTGTGCATGATTCATGGATGACATTTATTGTGTTGTTTGGTCAATGAACTGTTGTTACAGATGACTAACAATTATTCACAAACTTTTACAATTGTGTTCCATGGAAAAAAGACCAGCATGCAGGTTTGGAACGACATGAGGGCGAGTAAACAATGACAGTTTTTATTTTAGGGTGATGTTAGATTTTCTTGTATTTGGCTGAGCTGTTGTTGGGTGGCTCGACCATGTATTCGAATCCTTCTAATATATAAAGAACAATATGCAAGAACAAGTGCTTGTGGGGAACCAGTTTATTGAAGATGCTAGTCCTAACCACTAAGCTTTCCTGTAGCTCAGTGGTTAGAGCATGGCGTTAACAACGCCAAGAGCACGATGTTAACAACGGCAAGGTCATGGGTCCGATCCCAGGGATTGCACATACTCAGAATCAATGTATAGTATAATGCAATGTAAGTCGCTTTGGATAAAAGTGTCTGCCAAATGCATAAAATGTAAATGTAAAATGCTACTGTGTCCAGCGTTCTATATTCTTAGCCCAATGTGCTGCATGTGTGACCAGACCTTATACCTGGTAGCTAATGGCCCTCAAACAATAAACAGAAACTGGTAGGACCTCCTTCTGGGAAAGCTTACAATAGGCAGGTAACATGGGCCATTTTGGGCATTAATCATGTGATTGTATGGGTCATTTGGTTCACACCTTTACAGACATAGTTACAATGTAACACATCTGACTACAGTCAATGACATAAACAGTCTCAGTGAACTATCCCTTTAAAAGAGATAAGAGGGGATCGATCAATGAAGTTCCACCGCTTCCATAAAATGAACACGTTCCTCTGATTTCTATTCTCAGCACTGTACTTATGCGCTGCAGGACGACACGGAGCCCGGCTGTCACAAGCACAAGGTCAGTCAAGCACAGTGATCCACGTGACGGTCACATGACCGCCTCCTCCTCACTGGCCTGGACATAATGCATTGTTGACATAAACACACAGAGAAACTAGCTTAAGAGAAAGTTCTCACAGGGAATTGCCACGTTCCTGAGAGAACTGAAAACACTCCGTCAGGAATTTCTTATCTTTGTGATGAAACAGGCGAAACGACACTGGGTTGCATTGCCGAATTCAAGTTGAACGCAAACATGGTGTTCCAACGCACGGAAACACAAATAATTCCACACACAAAAATGACACATGCATGTGATGTCATCCCAGTTTTGGGATTATGCGCTTTCCTGTTGGGTTACTGAGCTCCCAAAGGTCCAAGTTACAGAATTTAAACTCATCAACAACTGCCAGCAAATGAGACACTAGGAAATCCACTTGAACCTTTAACAGTCCTCAATTCTCCAAAGCACAGCAAACAGCACACGGGTCGCCACATGGCCTGAATCCAAAACAGGATGCCCTGAAATCCACAAAACATCAAAGAAAAATATACAGAGCTCAGAGTGAGAGAGACAGACACCTGAAAGTACAAAGGAGAGATGGAGAACAGTGGAGATCAATAGTTTCAGAAGAACAAGAGGACAATGCGAAAACACTACAAAGGTCCATCAAGAGCTTAATAAGACGATTAGATCGACATATGTTGAAACAGTGTGGAAAAAAAACCCTGACATACCACAACAACAGCAATGTTAAAGATCACTTCATGTAGAAATTCAGTCATTATTTCTGTCACCCTCATGTTGTTTCAAACCCGTATGACTTTCTTTCCTCCGTGGAACACAAACAGAGATAACCTGAAGAATTTGGCTCCATTCCATGCAATAAAAATAAATTGGGAATTATGCCCTCAAATGTCAAAGAAGAATTCAGATACCCCATTAAAGTGATCTATACGAAATATATAGACCAACATCACTTGATATAGACTCCAACGTCAATTTAAACTGTTGTGAATATTCGGTTCCACGTGGAAAACTCAATGACCTTCCGCTGTAAAGAATAACAGAGTTTTAATTAATTGTCTACGTGGTTGAACTAACTTCAGTGAAATGTTATTACTGCCCATATTATTCCCTACCTAGCTTGTTTTTCTACCCCTGCCATGTTTTCTCTTGAAATAAGGAAAGAAATGGAAAACACAGGAGAAATAAACTAGGGGACCATAAGTGAAAACCACAACAGCTCTTGTGCCATAATAATTATTGCTTATCACCATTAATGGAATCCTAATGCATGACATTTGGCAGAGTCACAGCAGCACTAAAACCCTGTATTTACTTTGAGGAAAAAGCTCCATTCGTTAGCAAACCACACAGAGTCTGCTGTTAGAAGCCTTAATGTGATCCTTCTTCTGGAAGCTATTATTAGCCCTGCTATTATTACCTTTATCACCCAACTTGTGTCCAGTGCAATATTCCGCTTATCATTAATCCTCATTTATGGCACCTGCTGAGCTGATTAGTCAGGCATGGTGATCACAACGCTCCGGGCAAGGCAAGTTCTGATCTTGAGGCTGACCTGAGCTCAACCATAAATTCTGATCTTGAGTCTGACCTGAGCTTAACCAGATCTGATCTTACGGCTGACCTGAGCTCAACCAGAAATTATGATCTTGACTTTGACTTAAGCTCAACCACAAGTTCTGACCTTCAATCAGACCTGAGCTCAACCAGAAGTTCTGACCTTCAGGCTGACCTGAGCTCAACCAGAAGTTCTGATCTTTAGGCAGACCTGAGCTCAACCAAAAGTTCTGATCTTCAGGCAAACCTGAGCCCAACCAGAAGTTCTGATCTTCAGGCAGACCTGAGCCCAACCAGAGGTTCTGATTAATCACTCAGCAAACAAAACAGCTGTTTGCAAGAGAATTTTCAAACACATATTTGCTAGCTTTCCAAAGTATAGGTAAAAGAGTTGAAACTGGCCTGATGTCTTTAAACTCAACATATAACTGAACTGTGATATTTTCCTGTTGGCATATTTTTTACAGTTCACGAACTACATGTCTATAGAGTAGCACAACACCTTGAGTCAGCTCACAAGTACATCATATCAGACATCTACATTCATGCATGCAGGTTTTTTATGTATAAACGCATGACTCAAATACTCAAGTGCAGATATCTTCATCTTCTGCTGCAGTGGAATGACCATCAGTACATCTCTCCTGTTCTGATACAAAACCGCCTACAGTACAGTAGAAACTGGTTTTTCTCCCTGAGCTACATCCCACTATGGGCTTCTGGTGACAATGTCAACTCCAAAATAATCTGACTTGTGCTGACAAATGTTGATTTCTGCTTCTGCTTTCAGTACAGTTTCCAATTCCACATTTTCCCCGATCCTAGTAATAACTATGAATTTCCCTGGAATTTCCTTTGAATACATTTTATGATCAATGAAGTCTGTGTATGTATGTATTCAGTGTATTTGGCAATGCATCGGTTAATTTAGCTACTATACACAAGCTTGTAACCAGGTCTCAGGCTAAAAATATCACTTGAGCTTAGTGTTTCTGGAAAAGGTGTTACACTTATGTCTCTAATTTGCTGGTCTCTTCCTGAGCCTAGTTTTACCCCACGGGACAATGCTGGAACAAAAGCCACAGAACAGGTGTTGTCATAGACTGGAATCAGAGAGTGTCAGTAAAACTAGCGCCTGGCACCTAGCCAAATAATGACATTAAAACTTGGGAGTGTAAACAGACCTGTACCTAACTAACAGGGGACATTCTCAAAACACTGGCTAACATTCTCTAAACGTTCTTGCAGTAACATTAGTAGGACTTTTTTTTAACATTACATACTATATCAAAAATGTTGTTCTTAAGTTGTTAGTAGAATGTTTTAAAGACGTTACAGAATCAAAATATTTACATAACGTTTTTATAACCAAGCAAATAACATTATTAATATAACAACAGTGGATGTTTTGATCATTCCTAGAACTTTCAAAATAATATTTTTGTCACTTTTGTTACTTAATGGAAACGTTACGGAAATGTTCTTACAACCTAAACAATCCGTTTTACTTCTGTCAAAATGTTTGGCGAGAAACAAAATGGGCGGGGCTGAATTTTATCCCTTAAGAATTGATTGGATCATAAAAAGTGGATGTCCCAACAGGAATAGAGCCAGACCTGAATGTGATTTTGCAAAAACAATGGCTAAAAAGCCATTTAGTTACTGGTTAACATGAAGCATTTTCTTTACCAAAGTCTACATAGCAAAATCAATTAAATACCATCCCTGTCAAGAGAACAGCATTATGGAGCCTTTTCACCCATACAACAGCAAGCTGCGGGTAGCAGTGATTGCAAACCAGTCCTTATACTACAGACCATCTTATGGGCCCTGCTGTGCAAAAAGAATTCATGACTGCGCGAGGGAGACAGAGAAGGACAGAAAGAGAGAGCGCAGGCAAAAGAAAAGTCTTTTTCACCCAGGCGCTATTTCATACTGCCGATCCCCAGCCATTCCTGTCACCACATTCCACCCAGCACCACCCCATCAGTGTGGATCGTCACAAAGAGAGCTATTGTCCCTCTGCGGATCGCCCACTGACCTGCTCTATCTGCTCAACACTGCTGGTCATCTCGGAGGGACACACAAACAACACAGTGAGAAGAGCAGAAGGGGTGTGAGAGGGAGGGATGGTGGGAGACAGCAAAAGGGGGGGTAAAGGAAAGGAGCCAGCAGTAGATTAGGTTCCTGAGGTATAGCTGAATTTATCAGATGAGGCAGTTTGGCCACATGCTGTAAACAAAACTCGTCTCTTAGCCACACATACAAATATAGATGAATCTGTCTAGTCTGGGTTTACTACAGACTTGCATTCATAAAATTACAGTAAGGCTGGGCGGTATGCCATCATATACAGCAAAACAACAGAAATGTGTCAACTGGTAGGGATACTGCATATCAAACAACTTTAATATCTAAAAATTGACTATTACCTGGAAATAGAAATATTTTGGGCTTTAATATTCAGGACAAATCACTGGATCATGATTTACACTGTTACCGTGAACAACAGTAACACCTGATCTCCATTTCCTGTCTATAGGATGCTATTTTGTTTTTGTATTCCAGCTGTTCAGTCGCTCCACATCTTCAAACCAGTTCACGACCTCCAACTTCAATCCTTCAGAGTTTCACCCTCAACCCGAGACTTTTCTCCGTCCTCGATGTGGCCTAACGTGAAAGATCACGAAGTAAACACCTCGCTCGCTCGCTCCCTTGCTCTCTCCCTCGCTCTCTTCCCGCACGTCAGACAGCATTCATAAAGGCACTAACCAGCCACCAACACAACCAATGGACTTTTGTCCTGCATTGATTGCCCACGGGGCTGGAACTTATCCCAAATGTGTATGACGAGAATCTACACGCACATGCTCCAGGACATGGCCTGAGTCAATCAGCAGCCATTATCCCAATCTATTTCTATCATGTCGAGCGCCAAGTAGACAGCCCACAGCCCAGCTGTCTAAGAAGCAAACACACAAATGCACAAGTTCACTGAACCAGCATTAACCTGCAATGTCAAAATGAGATGACATTGAGCATGGAGCTGATGCGCTGGACGGATATCGCATCAGAGATAATGCGCTTCACATAATGCGCTTCAGCTCCGCATAGAAACACTGAACGCATGAAATTTTGCTTGTGTTTCCTAAACAATAAAACCAATTAAAGTCCACGAAGAACAAAACAGTTTTATTTAAAGGGGGAGAGAGTTTTGGCAAACACTGTGCATTTAAAGCTGTGATTCATAATGTTTTGGTTAAAAATAAACAAAAATCAGTTACTGAGAAAGTAAATAACAGATCAGTGTTTAAAAGTCTCCTCACTATACCCCGATTCGCAATGGTACGTTTGTAATAATGATTTTGCAAGCAATGTCAGTTTGGCTTCATCTGACTTTAAACACATGATAAAAAGTACGTAAAGTAATCTGCAATTATACGTATCAAACGCCGCGAGGGAAACGTTACGGGTCGCAGCTTTGAATGAACAGTTGTGCCTGGCAGATACCGATAAACATAAACACATTTGGAACAATAAGTATTTGTAGAACTCCACAATTTTGAAGCATTTGAAAATGCGAACGATTGGAGACTGGCCCTTTAATTGATTAGTCATTCGGCACATATTCATCAACTGCTGTGATAACGTATAAAAGCAACACGTTGTGTGAGTGTTTAAGATGCGTACACACACATACCTGTTTCCAAAGGACGTTGTCCTCAAGGTTGAGTCTCCATGCCATTATAATGTGAATGGTGGAGAGCACGACCCCGGTAAGCATGGCCGCTCTCATTCGCACCGGCAGCAGCGTGTAGATAATGTAGATAAAGAACATTGTCCACCAGATCCCTCCGGATGCACTGCGGGGAGCCACCATCCACACGCCGAACACCTGCACCACCATCAACACCACCATCACCAGGTAGCTCACAATCCACATGTAGTCCTGATGGAAGCCATTCCTGTTACACACCACCATCAGGGCTAAGAAGAGGCCCATGGCTACGGAGAGCACCGAGACGTACGCCACATCAGGCGGACCTTGGACGCAATGAAACGCTAGCATGACTCCGCAAACCACAACTAGCATTCCCATGAGCATTGTGAGAGAACTCTGGTTCAGCCTGAAAAAGTACCGCTGATACAGACGTTCCAGTTTGGCCGACTGGAACTTTTTGGACTGGAAAACGTCAGCAAACTGCAACAAGCAGGCCAAGAAACACCTCTCAGGACCCTTCCTCTCCTCTCCACCATTATGTGGGTGCTCCTCATCTGCTGTTTGCCTCGTCTCAGCATCTTCAAAGCCCAGGTCCACGGCTCTCAGACCTACGTCACCCTTTCTGCCATAGTGGTCTTCCTGCCAGACGCAGCGTGTGCTGAAGTTGCTGCTGGTGGTGCCCCCTGCTGCACGGGAGTAGTGTTGCGATGGGGGATCCATGGCTTCGGGGTCCCGAAGACAGCTCATGTAGCGTGGGTTGCACAGGCCCCTCTTACGCCTCGCCTTCCTGCCATTGCGTTCACCCCATGCTGTCTTGTGGTTGTCCACTCTTGAAGCTTTAAAGCCGTTGACCCAAGACATTCTGAGAGAAAATGAGGGCTTAAGGACAACATCAAGCACATTTCAATATATCAGTAAAACTACGAAATGACACAAATGCAAACAGAGGCTTTAAGTGAATCAAGGCTATTTTATATTTTACATTCTGTAAATTAGCCAGTTAGCAATCACTAAGTGGTCTAAATACATAAATATATATCGTCTGTGGAAGGTGCAGGACCATGAAATGTTCGTCCAATCATTACATTCGGTCCGAATGCCCTGCCCTCCGTGCACTATTGGAAGAGGCGTGGCTTTGGAGAGCGCTCTGAAAGGAATGTGGGATCTTACCCTTTCAAAGCTATGTGGCTATTGCTAGCCTTTCCGAAACTGCCTACCGTGCCTCACACCATCTGGTCCAACTTCTCTAATAATTCCTTTATTTTTCTCACAAGGTTTCTGACAGCATGCGAAACCAAATTCAGTCAAGTGTGTCTAAACCTTTGGCTGGCGGTATTTACAGGGTGATTGTTCGCTCAGTTCAGCGAGGTCGGCTTACCTGTGTGGCTTCCCCTTTGTGTGGCGACACTGCTCTCTTGTACAAGGCACTGCATTTACTCTAGTGTGGCGAGATAATGTTACCAGCCGTTTTTTGAACACATACAGGGTTCGTCTCCGAGTTCCGGGACAGGCGCTCAAGCACAGGGTCAGTAGAAAATCCTTGTGTACTGCCAAGATCTGTACATCTCCCAGCCACCAGAGTCTGTTGGTACAACACAAAAGAGCCGATGTGCTATCATGTAATAAGCGCATGACACTCTGTGTCTGATTACCACAGAAAACTAACTAAGCTGTTACTGAACTTATTTGTTGACATTATAAAGTGTTATTCAGTTGCGTGAGTGATAAATTACACAAATATATCCAAGAAAAATCATTTCTTGGAGTGCTTTTTCTTTAAGAGCCTTCCTTTAAAGACGATTAACTTTTATTAACGTTAGTTAAATGTGTGTCAAACGCTCTTTATCTGTGATTCAAGCTCGCTCATTCATCTCTCTCAAGCATTAGAGAAAGCACTAATCTTCATATCCTGACTTTTAGCTTAGACAATATGTGAAGTGTAAAATGTCTACATCTTTCAATATTTATCTCATGGGTACAAACAACAGAAGTAAACGCATGGTACTTATACTGCATATTTACCTGATCACTTCACAGCACAAACACAATCACTTTTGTCTTCTCCAATTTTGGTTCCTGTTTAAATCAAAAGGTTCTTTTTTACCTTTTTATAGTCTGTGGAACCTTTTTTCTGTACAAAGAACCTTTTGTGCAACAGATGCTTCTGTGGAAGTTTCTTTATGGAAACATACAGCTTGACAATGAACCATTTAGGAACCTTTTCCCACTGTATTAAAATGAGGATTGTCGAATTCTAGGTCTCATTCAAACAATATTTTCAAATTACAAAGAGAGACATACTCTACTAGAACTGACAGATGGACAAGTGTGCACTGCAACAGTGAATCGTAAGTGTGTGTGTGCACAAGAGAGCAGTGCAAATACGTATGTTTGAAAAGACGCAGGTTAAGCCAACTCTGTGCAAATGACCAGGCGTTCAAAGAACAGGCAAATAAGTCATAATAAGACGGAGCATTTTGAGACAGGAAGATTTTCCCTGAATGTAAACACAGGGCCGGTTTAAGCTGTTTGACAACAAAGGACTTTCTGCCTGTGTGCCATCGCAAGTCAACACTCTGTAATTCAGATTAAATTGCGCATGTTTCCTAAATGCGCTCTCATGAGTCACCGCTTGCCTTCATGTCAAGGACATTAGTAACTTCAAACGATTTTTTTAACGGCTTACTGTCTGGAAATGAAATAAGATGTAACCGACTCCAATCGGCTTGGAAATACTGATTTCACCACTATGACAACAACTTGTTTCATGCGTGAACTGAAAGCAAGAACACATGTACAGTGTTACTGATCGAAATCAAACACAGCTATCTAAATAAAGTTAAGGTGGTCTACGGGGAGGGCGGGTTGATTTTTCCTCTGTGGATCCCACACTAGAGACAATGTGGCTTGACATTCTTTTGCAAGCACTAATTTAACTTGGCAGGAACGTTTAACCATTCATTCAGTGCTGACATGAGAAAACATAAGGGAATGTAAGGGATGATCGCATGAAACCTTTAACTTTGAAGCAGTAAAGCAATAAAGTCAGACGTAATGCCTTATGACAGCTGATCCAACGCCAAAGAGCCCTTTAGTTTGACATTTCACATGGGACAGAAAATAAATGCACGTAATAACTCCATATAACTCCATAAATATACCATGTGTTGACAAAGACACACTAAACACTGTCCTCATTTGGCTGGGTCTACAACTAAACGCAAAAACCCAAGAGCAACAGCGTAACATTGCAATACCCATAGTGCCGTTGCATGTGTGTTTAGACGCATCTAAATGTTGTTAAACAAGTAAACACCATTAAGCGCAAACTCTAAAATGTGGCCGGTTTGTAATGCATTATCTTGCAGCACGGTTACCGTTGCTAAATGCAAGCTCACCGAATACGTTATCCTTAAGAGGTTCGCCCTGCAGCTACATATCCTGTATCACATGCAATTATTCTGCCGTCAATTCGTCTTCGTCGGCGTGCTTTCAAACCACGCGTGCAACTGTAACATGTTGCCTGATCTTATGCTGCTGCTTGCTAACAAGCTCCACAACGCACTGCAAAACAAGCACGCATTTCAAGAGTAAACTAAAGGATATCGGTAGGACAACAAGCACTCACCCAAACCCCCATGAATCCGCAGCGCGATGGGCTTCTGTAGCAAAATCACCAAATGACGGGGTTTCACGACAGCCAGTGTCCGGGCGATGGTTACATTGTCGCGCACGCTGGGCGATACGGACACGTTCGTCTTCACGTTCCCTTCACGCGCTGCTACTATTCACTGAAGTCGAGAGTGGGAGTCCCCCTAGAGGAGCACGAGCGTGTGTGTGTGTGTGTGTGTGTGTGTGTGTGTGTCGAGGCATGGTGGACGGAACGATGCACACAATACGCAAAGAATCTGAATATGTTTCACTGTCCCTGCCGACAGTCAAACCTTTTATTCGATGTGTGTGTTGTGCACACGTGGTTTCCGTCAGAATAATTACATGACAGTACATTACAAACAGGCTTGCGGTTGAACTTACTTTCAAAGTGGATCTGTACAACGTTTTCCCTTCTGTTTTGTCTTGCCTGAGGATTCCAAGTTGATAAAAACAATGTGCGTGCGTGTGTGTGTGTGTGCGTGTGCATGGTGGGTGCCCCCACTATGCAAATAAAGCTTTATTTGTTCTGCTTACAGAACACATAACCTTTGAGTGAAGTTTGGTCTCTTTTGGTCTAATGTCCTCTGTTCTTGCACTTTAGGGCATATGTGTGTTTTATTGAGTTAGAGTTCCTAGATCAAATCCCGCAGATTGTTTTGGTTTACAATGCTAAACTGATTTGTTTGAAACAAGCTCTCAAAATAACATTCCCTGATTAAACAGACAATTGCAGGGATTGCATAACTGTACAATATAAAAAAACTAATTAAAGCCCCACAGTATTCCCCACGGTGTTTTGAATTCAACATTTAAACACGTCCTCGCGTAATACTGAAGTGGGTACAACAAGAATCAATAACAATAAAAATATTGCGTAATATTATTGGCCAACATAAATTCCGACACTTAAGCTAGAGTGCCAACTTGGCACATAATCTGCCTAACACCTCTATCTCCCCCAGTTAGCACCTACCATCATACGGTACAGTAATCAGATTTACAGAGATTGCACACACACACAAACACACACACACCCAAATAAACCACTATCCCACTTTTACAAGAGGAAGAAGCAATTCAAACATATGAACTTCAGTTATATGGGCTAGGATGTGGTCTTCCAGTTCAGCACATAAAATACATCTCATTTTAAGTGTCTATAACGTATACATTCTTAGTACCTAACCCTTTTCTGTGCCCTATCTAAACTAGCCCCCACCTGGCTCCTCCCTCCAGAATCTCTATCTGTGCTGACTAAAGGCTCCGCACTTTGGTCGGAAGAGTTTTCATTTCCTGCCTTAAACCCTCAACAACCCCAAGCAAAGAATGAAACCGAGGGTCAGAGTCAAAACTACACTTGTCTTCCAACTGTAAATCAATATCTTCACTGACCTCAAATCCAGCTAACAATTTTAGGTTGCAAGAACGTTTACCTAACATTTCCATTAAGTAACAAAAAGATCAAAAATGTTATTTTGAATGTTCTGGGAATGCTCAAAACGTCCAGATTTTTACATATGGTATTATATTATTGTTTGGTTATAAGAAAGTCATTCAAACATTTTTAATTGTTTTTTTGATTGTTTTTAGAACATTATGTACATCTGTCTCCACAAATGACATTAGTCTTCTTTAGAGAAAAACACAGCAAATGAAAGGTGTGCACCTAAACTAGCTTAACAATAATAAACCATATTGGATCTAACAAAGTTTGTATCTGTGAATAGCTAATAGAATGAAAATGGGATGGTGGTTTATTTTTAAATGTGTGTGTTTGAAATGTATTGACTGTACAGTACGATAAAGGTGCTATTTAGAGTACACTGTGTGCCAGGTTGGCAGTCTATCTTTAGTGTCAGAATTTATATTGGCCAATAATATCATAACGCAATATTTTTTATTGTTACTGATTTTGATGGTATGCACTTTAGTATTATTGGCAGGAAGTGTTTACAGTTTTAATTTTGTCTGTGTCTAACAATGTAGAATGATGCGTGATTAAAAAAAATCAGCATAATAAAAATGAAATTCACAATTTAAAACAAATAGTAATTTTCGTAGTACTTATAAATAGCGAAGATCTTTGTAATGCAAGTGTATGAGACGAAGTTTTAGAAGACATTAGGTTTATTTGCCCACTGCTGCCATCTAGCGCGCAATACGTGTACTGTTATCATCTTGTTATTTTGCTATTTGTTTTACTGTCATAAATAGTGAAAAACTGATGTAAAACCTTCCAATAATTAGTAATTAAGTTTTATTGATTCAGTAATAAATTTGCACAAGTACATTCTTATACGTTTCACAAATAAACAAAACACAATAACAGGCAAATTAATTAAAGATGACCCTCCGTTTAAATTCAGTTGTTTATTTAAACTACGATATTAATTGCAACATTTGCACGGCTTCTGAATGTTCACCAGAGGGCACTATTGACAACATTTTGCCTTATTGTGCGCCACAAACACACACTAGCTGACACGAGTGTTGTGTTTCATTAATAAATTAGTGAGCTCATGATTCTAAGACATAAAGAATATGATGACACGATTACACACAAAAGCACCGACTCGAGATCAGCTAGAAACAAACACAGATAAGTCTGTCAGTATTACAAGTACATCTGAAAGACGATAATACAAGGAGAAAGGTATGTGTGTGTCAGCTTACAAACGTCTTTTGTCTTTTTGACATTGATATAACCTGCCTCAGAAGTCAATAGTTTAACGTGAAACAGACAGCACTGCAAGTTCTGTTCCCCACCAAACTGCCGCATCAGTGAAACACGAGAACAGCTGTGCTTTCATAACCAAACACACTGATTCTTCGTGCTGGGCCTGGACTGAAACGATATGAAAACCAAAGAGATTGTCAATTCTTGATCTCTGTTTGGGGGTACTTTGCATGACATGTAAAACGGGGACAACAGTTTGACATGCTTTGCTTCGTCTATTCTCACATTTTCACTACGTCTTGTATAAATATTATGTACCTTTTACAACCTTAGAATAATGTAAAGGCCACGTGTAATTATTGCACCTTATTGCACTACCAATTTGTAATCCAACGGAACTGTTTGCGAACTGCGAAAAGCAAAAATGTGATTAAAAAATGAGCAATAATTAAAACACGTAAGAACGTTTCCCTTAACGTTTCCATTAAAGCAACAAAAACGTTGCTTGGTTATAAGAACGTTATTCAACGTTACATGTAACGTTAAAACGTTCTAGAAACGTTAACGCAAGTATCTTTTTGATAGCTTTGAAACAACTTTTAGAGAACGTTAGCCAACGTTCTGAAAACGTTCCCTGTTAGCTCGGTAGACTGTTAGAACGTCTAAAATCTAATGTAATGCCCATGATACTCTTCCCTCTGCATATAAATAAATGACAAACATCAAAGACTAATGATGAAAAGATCGCTCAGAAGAACTAAAGGACCGCGTGAAAGTGCTATTGCATTATTTATGAGGAATAGGGTAATCCAGTCCTTTCTTTCACTGGTGTGTTGTGTATACTGTCAATGATAGAGACTGTAGACTGATTCAAACCTGTAACATTAAAAATGCAGTTTACCTCGCCATCTAATCGGACACTGAGTGCTTCCTCGATGCCAGCGACGCATTACCATGGCTGTGTCTCAAAACCGAATACGCAGTCTACCTTGACAGCATTTTGGGCATCATGAGCGGAAGCAGATGTATCATAGCTTCATTGTTTTTCTGACCTTGTAAGTCGCTTTGGATAAAAGCGTAAATGTAAACGTGAATGTAAATCTTTGTCGATGACTCGTAACGCACGTATGATTCTCTATGCCGTCTAGGTAGGCTGCTTGGTAGGTATTGTGACACAGACGATTCGTTTCTAGTTCGTTGAAGTTGCTCAGTCGTGATTTTGTAATAAATACCGCAGATTCAGGCATCTTCTTGCTAAAAGTGTTTAGTTTGTTTCCCATTTTTCGGCAGTATTTGACGCTGTCGGACGGGTGGAATAGAGCTTGTATTGTTCCGGGTGGAGTGGACAGCTTTTATTAAGAATTTTGGGGATGTGTTTAAACACAGAGCAATATCGTAAAACAACATAACATGATTTATATACATTAAACTGTTCTCAAAAACTGTTCTTAAACATCTCACTGTTCTTCTTGGCCAACATTTTAAAGCTCAGCAACACACCAGCTTCTTTCATAACAACTTGTGTCGTCTGTAGCTCAGACATGTAAGCAGAGGCTTGCATTTGTTAGTGAAGTCATGTTTTTAATGAAAACGGTAACCATGTTGTTTATCATGGTCACCACAATTGCAAAGGAATAACGGAAAGTTTTCACGCCCCTCAAATTCAAAAGTTTTAAACCCCAAATGCCAAAACTCCTATAAAATGGAGGTTTCATACATAATGCATGGTGGAGCGTTCAGCCCAGTGAGCAAGTCTAAAGGACAAACTGACAGACACAAGGACTGAATGAGCTCATAGGGCTGCCAACAACCTGCCAGAAATTTAGCTTCTCTCTCTCTCTCTCTCTCTCTCTCTCTTCTTCTTCTCTGCTCTGATAACATTGTGGATTTCAAGCCTCTATGCATGTTTTATTCACACACACCACTCATATGGAACTCAAATTGATGGGCCCCTTCCTCTCTTCTGCATGCCTGGCTGTTCTGAGCAACATGTCCTCATCTATTATGGATCTTAGATCTACTGGACAGTGGAAATTAAAAGTTATATGAGATCCACCATCTGCTATCAGCTACTTCCATGTCATCTCCTCACACTGTGATCTGTTCGCATGTGATAGTGATATTTTTAAGGCTACATTATCTTAATTTTCTATTTTTAGCTACAGCAGAAAAGCTTTAATTGGTGTGTTGCACGTTATAGTGAGTATCTTTCTTTTAATTGCACATTTCGGCTGAAACTCCCGGGGCAAACCAGTTTGTCCCACTTTGAAGTTGTGTGACGTCGCTCATGGCGATAACGACAACATGAATAGGTAAAAAGAACKATTTTTKTCTTTAAAAATACGCACATTGAACAGAGTACATTGGTGRCTSTGTGGCTGAAATGTTTTGAGGTAACTGACTGATGGGTTTGCCGCACAGCTCAGCGGCACAAGGAACTTTTACATAAGACTGCCCTGTCTCACTGCACTGGACCACTCATGGGAGATGTTCAGATATCTGACATAAACACAGAAAAAAGAGACAACTGGTAAGTCAAAACTCTCTCCCAAACCACAGCTCTGTCACAGAAACCAACTTTGCTTCACTGTGTAACACTGGAAGATAGTCATACAATTAGATTTTGTGGATTTCAAATTAACTGCTCAAAGATGACTCGTTTTTAACTCAGGAGGCATATGTTAATTAGTTATTTGGTAGTTAATTGGTAGGAAAAGTTCACATAGGAATCACTGGTTTTGAACACAGTTCTCTCAAAGTTATCAGCAAGGAACATTTTTAGAATATTGAATAATGTTCTTTCAAAGTTATCTCAAAGTTATCACAAAAAGCGTTGCAATAGCAGTAGTAGAACGTTTAACGTCTAAATATCATTTATATTCCAAAGGTTATTCTTAAGTAGTTAGGGGAACGTTTCGAAAATGTTACAGAATTTAAAAAGTGTGATTAACCTTTAGTAGAACACAGCAATAACTTTCACAACAGCATTTTTAACATTTTTGGTTACTTAACGAAAACATTAAGGAAACGTTCTTATAGCCTAAAATGACTGCGAAACACAGATCTCACAGATCTTCTTTTGATATATCAGCTTCAGAAAAGGGATGCACTCACACTGTCAGACTTTAAGCTGAGCCAGTGTGATGTGAGAAAAATGAGGAGAGAAGACACCGAGGCATAAGGGACTAAGTGTGTGTGTGTGTGTGACAGAGAGAGAGAGAGAGAGTGAAAAGGGGAGGGAGCTGGGAATGGAATAAGACAGTGGGAATATGAGATAGATTCAGTCTAATGTGCAGGGGGAGGGAGGGAATAGGAGAGGGAACTCAAGTCCAAGGCTACAGTACACTTCACTTCTGCCCTGAGAGGAAGCACACCATGAGCAGCTAGCTGTTAGATCGTGCACTCTCTCCACACCTCCAACTGGGTGAGTACAGTTACTTCTCAAACCTTCATCAGAACGAAAACCTATAAATATCTGTTTAGGGAATGTTATTCCACTGTCTATAAGTTTAGCCTCGCAGTACAGTCAGACAACCTCTTGAATATAAATGATGAGATATTCAAAACAACAAAAACTGAATGCGATCCAACTAGATTGATGTTCAAAAACAAACTTGTGCACGGTGAAAATAAATTCTTGTTACTTGATGATGTGAGCCCATCGTCTTGACCCTGCTGAGATTTGCACTGAAAATGAGAACGGAGCTAAATGCAAGTGGAAGGAAATGTGGTTTATTGGGCTGTCATCATGCAGGTTTGGAGGATCTGTGCCTAGATTTCCATTTTGTTGGCATGCTTGCAAGCGTTCATGGTGTTTCTTTTGTGTTAGGGGAAGGAGTGCATTTGGAACCGCTGGGCTTCCTGTGTGAGGTCAATTAAATACTGCATGAGACTAGAGCACTAAAAGCCCATCCCGTGAGGAGAGGAGTGCTTTGTGTGTGTGTGTGTGTGTGTGTGTGTGTGAGTGTGTGTGTGTGTGTGTGTGTGTGTGTTCGCGCCCACTACAGCATCTGTGCACAATGTCTTGATTAAATTTGATGAACTAGCAAAGTTTATAGAGGTGTAGACGTTTAATACCAGCATTTCTTTCCCTTAAGCAGTTTTACAAAAACAACCACTCGCTAATGTTTGTTTTCTGTTTCACGACATAACCTACAGTGGCACTGTATGCACTATAGGGCTGTGTAATACTATATATGGTATGATATTGTAATGTAAATTTGTATAGTATAGATTATGAGGTTCACGTCTAACAATCAGACAAAGTCATACACAGACAGCAGTTGAAAAGTTTTGAATAAAATAACGTGCAAAAAGTAACATTTTTACACCATTACAGATCATGTAACAAATATATCAGTATATAACGGATATTATATAATTTGATAGAAACTGATGTGATATATTTGTATATCAGTATATAAACTGATGTGATATAATGTGATAGAAACTGATGTGATATACAAATCTATCAGTATAGAAACTATCACAGATGAGAGTACAAAACAATACTTATACAACTGCAGTGACATGTAGATTTATGTAACTGCACCCAATCTTTATCCTTATTCTGTTTAAAAATGGCACTGCAGTGTATTGTAGTACCTGATGACAGTTCAGTATGATAGCACTATTGTTTTCTCCCTTGAATAAATCAGTCCTGCTTCTTTCTCATTTGAAAGTCACTTTGGATAAAAGTGTCAGCTAAATGAATCAATGTAAATGTAAGTACGGGTAATGTAGATCAGGTTGCCTGTCATTACCTTCATAGTCTTGCTTTCTGTCCTGGTATATATTTGGTCAGCCATGCCATTTGATCTGTCTGTGCGGGTCAATCCCACAATGCTGTTGGTATGCTGTGTATTGTGTAGACCAAGCACTCCTATATAATTCTCATATTTCTGTTGCCTCATTTTGTTTTTTCAATGTTATTTTGGTCTCCATATTCCACTTTCACTGCCTGTGGTTGAAATGCAAGACGACAGCTCTATTTTTACCATTTTGTCAATTCATCAGCGGGAACTCGTCCCCAGCTAACAGTTTTAGGTCGTAAGAATGTTTCTGTAATGTTTCCATTCCATTCCAAGTTATAAAAACTTCAAATATGTTGTTTTCTAAGTGGAACGTTCCAAACGTCCAGTTTTTTAGACATTGGTATTAATGTTATTGCTTGGTGATAAGAACATTATTCAAACATTATTTAATTCTGTAATGTTTTTAAAACGTTCCACTAACAACTTAAGAATACAGTTTTTAATGTATATGATATATAACATTAAAAACGTTGTACTAACATTACTGCATGATTTGTTTTGATAACTTTGAGAGAACTTTTAGAGAATGTTGGCCAACGTTCTGAGATCGTTCCGTTATCGGGGTCTTTGTTTGGAATCTTGGTGCAATAAGGTCACACCTGAGAACACAGAATACATTGCATAATTAAGAGCGATTACTCTG
>JAZGTI010005714.1:7933-21498 GCA_036877585.1 Botia kubotai
CAGTATAAACACACTGTAACATATGCCATAAAGTATTATCTATTATTTTTTCTCCTCTTCTTTGCAGTGTGACATTATTAGACAGACAAGCAGGCATTATTCTGTACCTTTAAATGTCTGTTTTATTACATGTTGATTAAATGATTTGTTAACTGTAGTTTCTTTATCTTTTCTTGTCCTAATACATCGCATTATAACATTTAAAGGGTTGCCTCTGCTTTTTTAAAGCTTTACTGTAACCTGTAGCCACCTACTGTATACACACAGTACACGTCTAGTTATCTATCTAACGCGTTAAACTCCAGTATAATGAATTACAGCAGCACTGACAATAATCACGTGTAATCACAAGCAGCTACCAAAAGCACTGACACATGGCATACATGTTCCCACGTACACGACCTCCGGTGTAAAGCCTCGCCACATTTACCCCCTTTTATCTTTCTTTTCACCAAACTCACTTCTCCATATTCTGCATCTTTGGGAATCACAGCCCAAAGCGGCAGAGACGCGGTACTGTATGAGGTTGTTAGACTTGTGGGCTGTCTCGTGTTTTCTTCGGCCTCTGTCTCTTTAATAAACTCGTGGTTATCTAGTGTAACAAATGTCTCGCTGCCATCATCAAGTCCAGGCGAGGAGGGAGGAGTTTTTTATGTTCAGTTTGTTCTGTGGATCGATGTTCGCTGCTGGCATCACCGTGTGTGTGTCATATACAGTATTTCATACACACGCCTTTTTCTCCTCTTTTCCTACTAGGTTTCATACGAGACCGGGACGCTAAGCGATTGACAGCGTTCGCCCCGTTTGGCTTTGGAGGCAAAAAGAACAGAAGAAGAGACAGGAAAGAAAAAGCAAAGCATAACAATCCGCCATAGATCTATCTGTGTAGGAAGGAGAGGTATATTAAATAAAACAGACACCTGATTTTCTGGACAGCGTTTGTGAAATACTGGATTGTACGGGTGCGAAGTGCATTAGAGAGAGTCGTATATGGACTATATCAGAGCGCTTTTACTGAATTTCACCTGGGCTCCGATTCACTGTACGTGAACTAAAGAGAGTTGAACATGCCAAGGAGAAAACAGCAGGCACCCAAACGGGCTGCGGGTAAGGATTCAACCTGACACCTATCATTTTACACGAATATTAGCATTCGTCCGCGTTTGAGCGTACGAATGAACGAAAACTTATCTGAATAAGTCATTTTTCTCCCCGTGAGATGATGAAAGCGAAAGCGTTGTTTTTATAACAGAGAGGATGTTTGTAATATCAGAAAAAATATTTGATGTAAGTGGACTTAGGGAAGCGTTACTACTCGGTCCGTGTATAATAGCGATGCTATTTATACAACAGGGTCAAACAAATCTTTGCGTTTTAAAAGTCTCGTTGTGTTTTTTAAGACTTACGTGGGTTTCATCGGCTGAAAGTTGAAAAACACAAAACTTTGGCTGGATTTAGCGGGTAGCCGGTTTCGGTAAATAAAGGAGAAGGAAATACTGGGTTATTTTGGACAAAAGTGACGCTTCGATTTCGTATATCGGTTGAACTTCCGATGAACCCGTAATATCTCGTAGACGACCGTACACGCGCACATACACACGCGCAGACGCTGTGCTGTTGGCACGCGCGCTCCAGAGAGCGAAATGCACGATAATAATCGCGGTTGCTTCCGTAGTTAACCCGGGCGACTAATGTCATACACGATCACCTCTGCTTTAGTTTCCTTTAACTTGTTTATTGTGCTCTAATGTTGTCAGGTCACTTTGTTTCACAGACTGAGTCTCAAAATCGAGCGAGCTACCTAAAAGCATTTTTGGCCATTGCATGTCCGTGTCGGAGTTTCAAAACGATGTTGTGAAGGCAAGCATAATCGCGTTTAGAAGTCTGGTACAGCAAAAACGATGAATAAAGTATAAGAGCTCTTTAATTTTCCCTTTTAAACTTAGCATTGTACTAAGTTTAGTGGTCAGTACACTTTGATCCATTGGCTTAAAACCCAGCAAGCTCCCTTGTTAGACAGCATTTTAAATAATATTCAAAACATGGCTGTATACCTTTGATGCCCAAACATGCTGCCTAAGAAGGCAGTTTACCAGGCTTTGAGACACAGCCATAATATTATGCACTACAATGCAATTGGCTGTATACCAACAAGCTTTGCTACCTTCACTGTAACATTTTCCTTTTCTTTTATCCCCTCAGGCCTTGATTTGGCATATGATTGATCACACGTCTCGTTGGATTTATTGATAGATTAATTTCTAATAGATTCATTTATCATGGGTTCTTTGTTAGCCTTCCCATGACATCAGGTGGTGGCTGTGCCGATTATTAAACAACTTTACAACCTAAAGGTTTAAGGGCGAATCGCCAAATTTATACGGCATATGTTTTTTCAGGCCTACTGGAATTGTTTTCACTGTAAATGTTCGGCTTTGAATGTTACACAATATTTACAGTAATTACTAAAATAGCGGTTAACTGGTGTAAAGGAAAAATATATATCAGCAGTTTCTTGGCAGCGATAGATTTATTTTTTATTTTCATAAATAAAAATTAAATTTTTTGTGTGGCCACAGGTTAAGATGTAAATCTCTTTAGTCATATGTATTTGTTTTTAGCAAAACAAGTTCATTGTGGTATTTTCTTTGTAGCATAGCAAGAAATCAAACACAGTGGTTAAAGTGTGTACAGTTGGTTAGTGTTTTGTGTATGTTGATGCCAGATGCTTACGGATGATCACTCTTTATAATAACAGTAGACAAACCCCACAGATGGTCCTCATCCTCTGCCAGCAGTGGCGGATCTTAAAACCCCCTCAAGATGCTAAGTCCCTTCTTTCTTTTTCTATTTTGTCTGTCACTTTCCTGTTCTCACACACACTCCGCACTCCCCCTAAACCTCTCTTCCCTCTAACAAAGGCTGCGCAATTATTGGGTGAACTTTTGCGAAGATTCCTGAGCGATCCCTTTACACGCTCTGGGCCTGCACGCCTGTAATCTGGTAAATGTGTCAGCCCTATGGAGAAATAAGCTTTCCAGAAGAGTTTCTTCATTGTTGAGGTAATTGTCTCCTCTTTGACAGGCACATTCATCAGTGGCTTAATGGTCAATCAAAAGTTGGCAGGCAGAGTGTTTTCATTCTTTCTATCCACTACATTAGGAATACTTAATCAAAATGTCTCTCAGTAATGGCTGTGAAGAGTTCATGACTGACTGATCCGTTGTCTGCGCAGATAGAAAATTAACAGCTCGGCGCAGGAGAGATGTGGGCCCAGAGATAAACAAATTGTGCATTAATATTTCATCTCCGAGACCTGGGATGTGCTATCAGCGTGCGGAATATTCCAGGCCCGTGTTGTCATTTGTCTACCCCCCACCCCCCCCTCCAGCCCCTCCTGCACCTATATTCTTGAAGGCTTTTTGCAGCTGTAACTCATTTCCCCTTGATGACTTTACTGGGGTTACAGAGAGTGACGACAAATTGATTACCTGGCAGAGCAAGAATGGAGCGGCGAGAGAGACGCAAGCTGACAGTCATGTTATAATAATATGTTTAATGATGTGTGGAGGGGCGAACAAGGAGAGGGAGACGTATTAAAATAAGACCGAAGAAGATGCAAGGAATGAGATTTTTTTTAACTCCACCCCTCTTTTCCATATTTCGTACAGATGTAGAGGGTTCTGGGTGTGAAATGGCTTTCATTTCGTTATGTGGCGGCGATATGCGCAGGTTATCTTTCTTCGGCGCCGAAACGCAGCCATTTAGAGTAAAGACGCATCCTTGCAGAATTACACAATTAATACTGGTCGTGTGACTTTGAGGCAGTTAGCAGTCATGGAGGGTCAATTGTGTTGAATATACGGTATCTAAAATCGTAAGTTAAGAATGATGTATTTTACCGAAAAGGAACTTACCAAGACAACCTATTGACACATCGTAAAATATTATAAAAATGTTATACTGTTAATTTATGAAAAGAAAACAGACCTATAAAGTGAGAGTGGATGTGCAATTATGGGATTGATTTCAGTTAGTTCACTAATTCTATTTCTATTTGATAGAGCTGGGCAATATAAATAGAATATTATTGTACACAATATGTTTGCAGTAATTTGGCTAAAGATTACAACCGCTCTTGCACGTATGATGCTTTGAATGTACAGGAGAAATTAGCATACCGGCCAGTGAAACCTGATAATGATATTTCTCACTAGCTTATGTTTCTAATCAGTTTTTGAATGGCCGTGCTTCAAACTGTTAGCCCAATTTGTTGTTAACAAGATAAATTGGAGATAGACAAAGGAATTAAGTGCTGCGGTGCCAATACGTGAGTGACAGGGGCTTCTGGGAATTGGCTAGCTCAAAGTCCTCTTAAGTGGCCTGTTCAGGAAACATCAGAGGATCAAGGCAGATGTTGTTTGTCTAGTCTAGGTAGAGACAGTCGAGCGCAGACATTTGCATGAATAAGAGGAATTTAAGATGATAATAGACAAAAGAGAGAGTCATTGCGGTGTGGTAGTAGCGCCCTGTTCAGCAAAGCTTCCGCTTTTTTTTTGTGCGTCTCAGTTTGATACAGAATACACAAGCATGGTCTTTCTATCAGTTAATCCTTTCATTATGAATCGGATTTTGCTTTTTATTTAGGCTTGTGAAATTACCTGTTATGTTTGTTTTATAAGATTATCAATACTGCACATAGTAGTAAACAGTGCCCGGGCCACACAGCTAATATGTAGTCTTTCCAGTATTCAAGAGCGTGATCACAATGCAGTCATTCATATTTCTCCTGTATTGTACTAATACCCCAATGTTTGTTTATGTGACTATAACAGTTAAACCACAGCAACGGTTATCCTGTCTCAGTGGCAATGATGTCATGATGTTTCTGCCAGCATGCCCTGGTGGTGGCAGGTGGAGTTGGCAGTATCGTTTTGTGAGGCTTTGCTCCTGGAGTCAGACAGGGTGGTGCTGTGTCTAGGTGAGAGAGGAGAAGCCTCTTATGCCCTGGAGCGCTCTGTGCTCTACTCCGCTCCCCTGTGTTCTTTCGAAGAGGAAAAAAACGCATCCTGATTGGACCCGAGCACCACGTCGCCTCGTACCCCCACCACAGCAACCGTGCGTTCACCTTGCCTTCCCTCCGAGACCTGCGCCAGTTTCCAGGCAAATGACACAATTTGATACGCTAGCGGGACGGTCGGGCAGGATAATGTTTTTACGTGATCATCGCGGCAAAAAGCTATTTCTGCTTCTTTGTGATGATTTTTTTTCTTCATTAGACACAACAATGATGAGGTTATGGAGAGACTTTATTGCTCTCAGGCTAAAACTCATTACTCCTGCCAGACATCCGAGTATAAAAGAAATTACAAAATGGCATTTTGTACTCGGTCTCCACAGATAGCGGGTCTGGGAGATTGAGGTCGGGGAAACGGCAAGAAGGAAGAGAGAGAGAGAGAGATGATCTGAGTCTATTTCTTGAGTGAAAGTCAGACGGGGGAAAGGGCCTAACGACAACACAAAACACCTTTTGTGTGCGCAGTATTTGATTACCGTCAGGAATTTCGATGGTGTTGCAGTGTTGCGACGCAGTTCAAATGATTCTATTTGATGCCAGGTGTACCTGACAAATATAGAACGATAATATTTAAAAAAAAATAGTTTACAAAGAAATGAAAATTCTCATTATTTACTCGCTGTTATGTCAAGCGCCAAAACTTATTGTAAATGTCAATACAGTCATACAACCCGCTGGATTACAAGTATTCTGAAGACATTCAGAAGGACAGAGAACAGATTAAAATTAAAGTAAATTTGATGCTTACAGCAAATTCAAGTTTTGACTTCCGACAAACTCTCTTTTTTTAACAAAAGGGAAAAGGTTGACGTCAAATTCATGAAGAATTGTATCTTTGACCTTGACCTTTGACCTTTTCAGTGAATCAGTTGATTTAGTTCACAAAACCGGTCTGAATTTCACAGATCCGGTTCTCATTTTAATGATCCAGCTTGCTGGATGGGAAGATTGTCAGTAAATAATGTTTTGAATTCCAGTCTGTTGCCCACACAAAGCTATCGACTGACTTCAGAAGACTTTACATAGGATGCTATACTGATGCCCACAAAGCGTTTATTAGTCTTCTCACAGAGAACATAAAGATTGTGAATGGACGCTTATTTTAGTGATTGTCAACTCACGCTTCACCGTTAGAGGCCATATGGTTCCAGAGTTGTTCAGAACAATCAGTGTAAGCTCATGTTACCTCGTCCAGATGGATTTCACACAGGGTGCTGCGTCCGGGCGAGAACTGACTTGGGATCAGGTTTCAGATCTTGCTGTCATATTTACCCCTCTTCCCTGTGGTAGATTCCTGTTGATATGAACACAAAGCTTTATTCTGTTTATAAGGTGTCACGATGACAAAGACGGCAAAGGGGACATGCTGTACCCTTCACTAAGTACAGAATACTGCGTTGTTTAATGGTGATGTGTGTAATGTTTTATTAACGTGACAATACATCTATCTCAACTTAAACACTACTGATTTGTTCACGACTCTGTTAAATCATTGTCACCATATAGAAGCATTAGCTTAACCACATTGTAATATTTAATATTAAATTAGCATTTATGTATTTGCTTTAAATCTGTTTAATATTCCATTTTTGTGAATTATTTTGTATTTCCTTATTTTTGTGTAACTTTTGTTTCTTATAAGAAGCACGTATTTAGTCTGGTTATAGTTTATGAGAAGACGACAGAAAACAGTGTAGCTTAAAAAGAACGAAACTTCATTAATTTAAAAAATGTCCACAGTGTACCCGATTTGCTTCCAATCAAGTGCTTAATGACTCTCAATTAAGATTTATTATGCAAATTAACCCTGGCCTGCTACAGACTATGGGGCAGGAGCTATGACAATATTTTGCTAATGGTGCAATCTGTAACAATTATAAAGGCAAACTTTCAAGATATCAGTTTAGTCGTGGCAAGAAAGCCTGCAAGTAAATGTGAAGTGGGTAAAACTGATTAAACTGTTTATATTACATATATATATATATATATATATATATATATATATAACAACATAGCCACAAAAGTCACCCAGAATTAAAGAGCAAATGTTTAAACTCTAAAGTCAGGTGATATCATCAACACCTCACTGGCAGCCGCCCAAAAGCACAGTCATAAACCTCATGCTTGTCTTTTTTGTGTGTCTTCATTAAACATGTCCACTGATGGCTTTTTGACAGCTTTATAGAGGACAGGTTTCATGGCACGTCATGCCGCGCAATTACACGGGAACTAATTTGATGAATCAACTCGATATTCTCCAGTCCCGACCGGCCTTTGAATCTAAGCTGATTCATTCTGTACGGGAGGTCAGCTGGACCTCAGCCCACGGAGGTTTAGCGGGTTTGTTGGTGCGCGGTTATAATGACTGTTTGCTCGAATCAGGAATTTCTCGTAGTGAAAGATCAGGAGAGCGTGAGCATGATTCGAAAAGCAAACACGATTGTTATGCACACTTGCTTCTTTTCCGCTATGTTGGAGGACCATTTTAGAGTAGATCGTTTGCATATTTTTGCATGTTTTAGAGTACATTTTAGAGTGAATCATTTACATACTTGTGCTCTTTAGTGAACATAACAAATGAAAACAATTTGGTGGAGTTCTCAATGCAGTAAATGTTTGTATACTGCCGTTCTCTCTTGAGCTGCAGGAGAGCATGCGTTTGCGTGCTGCCAGTCTAGAAGCTGTTTGATTGTAGCCACTCGCTCAAATCGTTCTTCCTAACCTTGATGTCACACGTAGACGCATCTGCCTGTCCGTACATATGCTTTAATATTTCTGCATGTTAATAGGTCACCGCGTCAATAGACTTCAAATGCCAGGATAACTCGTGTACAGTCCTTTATTCAATTGCCCAACCGGAGGAACAACCATTTTAAAAAGAGCTGTCTAAACAACGCAAATAAATTTCCACTTTTAACAATAACATTTCACAACAAAACATGCCAATGTATTTTAACGCTCTGATTGGAATCGCAAAGACGCCGAGCAGCGTTGATGGAGTAAGTCTGCCATAATAAAACGTCTTGTTTGTGTCCTTGCAGAGTTGCGAGTAGACGCCCGCATGAGCCGCGCCGTTCTCCTGAAACTAACAGCTTAATTGAAACTCATTAAACAGCAGTGACAGCTTAGGTGTCCTTGCAGGATATAGAATAATTCAGTTGTGCTTACAACTTGATTAAGAGAACTGGATGAACATATTAATGGGTAAAGGCGTTGGGCGGGATACAGGATTTAACAGTGCTGCAGTGCCTGGCTTTTATTTGGCTGACGATGGCCCAAACCCGGTCAGTCATGCTGAAATGACACACTGTTGTAAAGCTGTGTGATATAACAGTACAAAATAGCTTTAAGCGGCACTTAATGTTTGATATATATTAAAAAAATGTATACAAAAATTTTAATGTTACTTTAACATAATATGTTTGATTTGATTGCGTAATATTAGATACATTGTTGTCTTTATGAATCCTAATAGCTAAAAGCATCATAGCTGTATGAAATACTACAGAATACACCGTAAATATTATATGTATCAGCTCTAATTTTTGCATATTTTAAAAGTTACATTCGTTCTATTGAAACGGAGTAAACGTTTAAATTGATGATGAATGATGTATTTACTGAATATTAAACGTATGTACCCCTATGCAGAAATCATATTCTTGCATGTAAGTATATGCGCTGGCCTTGTCAGATCAGTTCCATAATGTCAGAAAAGTTAATGCTCGACATCAGTGTGTGAAAATACAAATCCTGCATCGTCTTTGCTGGAAATGAACAGCAGTAGAAATTTGCAGAGAACTGATGGGCCCTATAATGAGTGTATGACTAATATTGCAATTTAGCAAAAGAAAATAAATGTGAGCAAACCATTGAAATTATGCAGCATTACAATCTGCAGTGAAGACGAAGTCGCTCCACTAAAGATCACATGAAATGTAATTTCTCCTATTAATTGCCGTGCCCTCGTGAAGCATTTTCAACTTTGAGAAAGCCTCAATCATCTCAGCCAGGCTTCAAATGAGCGGCTTGGAGTTCCTGTTATCTACTGTTCTCTTACAAGGCTTCAAGTTAAAGAAAATTCAGACTTTATGATAGAAAGTTGCTGAGACCTGCAAGTCTTTCACTGTCCAGTCTACAGCAGTGTGACTTTTATCTTACATTTTAAGGGGTAGTTCGCTAAAAAAATGACAACTGAAAGGAAAAATGACTCACTCTGTCATCATTTACTTACCCCAATGTTGTTATTTTGTATGCATGACCTGATGTGGAACACCAAGTGAGGAGAAATTTTACGTGTCGAGCTCCATAAAGGACAAACAACAATTGTCTGAAGTCATGTGATAATCAGATGATTTGTGATAGGAGGAAACCAAAATGTGGTGTAATTCTTATTTGAATAAATCCATCTATTACAGCTCACACATCTCATTTGTATATTGTGAAGAGCTGCCTAAAGATTCTTCAGAGTTTCTTCTTTTGTGTTCCAGACGAATATCAGTATAACATTTGGAATTACACGAATTTACATTTGTGAACTATTCTGAACTGTTTTTTTTTACTGCAACTTCGACTCTATTTCAGAGCTAAAAAATTCCACTTGTGTCCTCGATGAGTTTTAAAACTCTGCCAAATCCACCATGTTATTGACATTACAAGATCCTTTCCCCTTGACTGAAATTCCCAATATGACTGAATGTTATACTAACAGCTAATATTAAAATTCACATTTCTCCCCAAAAAACTTCACATTCCCTCTGTCATCAGCTGAAAACTAAATCACACACCGCTTTGGCCGATGTCTGTACGTACTGTGTATATACACGTATCCGATTTTTTTTAACGTTCAGCTAGCAGGCACATCCCACCTCCCATCACCATTTTGTAAATCTGAAAGGGGGGATTTCCTCAAAGAAGGGATTTATAGCTTCATGCTGGCTTCACATGATTGATAGCACACAGTGGAGTCTTTGTACAGACAGACGCATGCCTTACTGTGGGCCAACTGTATCTGTATGAAACAAAACATGATGCCAGGCCTTCCTGAACCATTTTGAGTCATGAAGAGAAGGTTCCAGTAACCTCCTTGTGGGTGGAGTGTTAAATAACTTGTTGGTTACTTGCGAAAAAGTGCAAGAAAGCCGCTACGATGACTGTCAAAAAAACTCTGATTAGCTCAGTGGGGGATGTGAATTTAATTGATTACGATTTGCTGATTTGACTCACCAGTGGCTTGTATAGTTTATACTTTCTGTGAATTGGTTGTTTTTCTACAAGTTTGGTAATGTTGGTTTTTCCAGTTATCAGATTATAGGGGTGTGAAACGGTTTGGGATTTTCAGCATAAACGTTGAAATAGCCAGTTTAGGAAAACTTTATTTGGATTATTTATCTTCTCCAGAGCGTCGCGTGCTCATGTTACCGTGGTTTGGACTCAGTGCAGTGTTTTTATTTATTCCCCTTAAAAGTCAGTATGAAATGACATTTTAACTCCCTAATGATTTCAAATAAAATACTCTATCCATTGTAAATTGTTTGAGTCTTGGGGGTGAAAAGTAAATGGGATTTGCGAGGAAAGTTGTTTGAGATTCGGAAGTTTTCCATTTTTGATAAGATTACAAAGACAAACATTTCTTTTTCCTTCGGCGTAACACGCACAGATGAATAGCTCAAAAAGAATTTGATTTCATGTTTGTCTTTATCAAAATGTTTTAACTTTCTTTGTGTCTTAAACAACTTATCGGCTGATGTAACTTCTTATATAGCTGTAATTGTAATGTTTAATTATCTTTAGTAAGTCAGAAAGGAACTCGCTTCAACGTCTGAGTGTTCAGATCAGTATGTAAATTGCAAACGGATGAAGTTCTGCCCTCCTCGCCGGATTCCCCGAATCCTACCCTGAATCCGTTCATCTGCCCTCGTTTCTCTTCATTTTTCACCTCACTGTTTCCAGAGGTCTCTCACAGGGGGCACACATCTGTCCCCCTGCCCTTCAGTCTATTCGTTTGACTTTCCCCTCCAAGACGCACTGTTTAAAGATGTGCAGCTGCCTCATCGAGCGTCAGGATGGCCACCATGGAGGCCTGTAGTTAGTCCGTCAGTGGCTGGGTCTGCTTGAGTGGAGCCATGTGTGTTTGAGGCCGAGAGGCTGAGGTCCTTGCTGGGATAAGCACTTTAATACCTGCCATTACACTGCCGGAGGGAGTCATTAGGAACCAACGGATCCTGTTGCTGATCACAGTCAAATGAACGCCGGCCCTCATTTTCCTCCGGACGACTCCCATCAGACTGGCAATGAGACCCAATGACCCTCAAGAGCAGCGCCCCGCCTCCCCTTTCAACACACTGGCGTTTCTCCCCAGCTAACAGGAAATGTTCTCAGAACATTGGTTGATGTTCTCAAAATGTTCTTGAATGTTATATAGTTAGTGGAACATTTTTAAAACGTTACAGAATTTAAAAAATGTGAATATCATTCTTATATTAACGGTAATTCAACGTTTAAAAAACTGACGCTATAAACAATCCTAGAACATTCAAAATAACATTTTCGTTACTTAAAGACAACGTTAGAGAAACGTTCTTCCAACCTAAAATTGTTAGCTACTGATCCTTGTTCCCTGGTAAAATTGTTACATACTGATCTGGTTCCCTGTTATTGTAGCCGTGTAATTTGTTAGTCATGATTTATGATTTGGGAATTTTTTTGTCATGTGTTTTGGAAATTTATTGGCGTGTCTGAATGGGAAGCTTAATAGTCTTCTGCTAAAATTGCTCCCATTTGTCATGATAGTGAAACTTTAAGTTCTTTTTAATTTTCTCCTTTTGTAGCTCGATGCCAGTTATATTGAGAGGACTAGATTTTTATCTTTTCTGAGAAAAATGTAAGTGGTGCTTGTTCATGCACAACTTGGCGTCAGAAAGCCAGAGTGTTGCTGCTGGAAACATGCTTGCCAGCCTACCACCAGGTCTCCATCAATCCCTGCCTGATATTAATATGATGTCCATGTGCTGCGTTGACTGAAATTCTCTCATATCATTGGCTAACAGGTCACACAGTATGATGTAGTGGTCAATTTTCATCAGGTCTGTGGCTTAGACGCTTAACACAGGGTCCCTCTAAATAGATTCCCATCCCCTGCATTACTGCAGCTCAGAGCCCTCCTGTGATTTTCTTTTACATTCAGATAACAGTGTAAATGTACCGCTTTGTGTTTGTATCAGCGCGGCGTGCCCATAAGCTGGCACGCGGGAGAGAATGTGTTCTATTTTTGAAAGGGACTTCCTGGTGATTGTACAGATACACACAACTGCGTGCCAACCTGCTAACAGATGGCACAAGAATGACGTCGTCTGCGTGGTCTACTTATGGTACGTCCATTTCCTGTCTGATGCTTGAAGCTGATGTAACCAGACCAGAGATCTGATTAATTCCGCTTCCAGAGGATTTTATAACGTTGCAGATGTTCAGACACGCATAACACATGCGAAAGATTTATAAATATCCGATTTTATGTCGCAATTAGCTGTAGCGAATTAGTCGGTGATTTTATTAAATAATAAATCTCGCTGCATACGGATTTGATTCACTGCAGATTGTTCGCTGAGCGCTTGTGTTACGTTTGACCTGGCACTGGCCCCTGCGGCCCTGTTTTGCAGGGGCCCGTGGGAGCTTCCTGTAACCCTGATTCGAGTCTCATTGCTTCCTGTCTACTTTGCTTGAGCTGATCAATCACAGAGACGAATGTGCCTGTCACGGCACACGTGGTCACCGCTGCACCTGCTCGATACCCCAGCGCTGAAACGCTGCCATCGTAGCGGCTCCTGACAGATGTTTCGTACCTCAGAATGAGTCTGCGCGTGCACAGGGTTCTGCTGTGTCGGTTTGAGCAGAGGGTCATTAAACGTGTTTTTGTGAGGGTGTTTACGAGACTGTATGAAAGTTGTTTTTCATAAAATATTTTAGCTTTTATTGTCACCTTTTTGTATACGGCGAGATGCATTAAATACTTCTGGAAAGTTGATATGTCCTGCCGTGTGACATGCTTGATTTTTGTGCGATTTTTATGTCTCTGGTTTTTAAGATGTAATTAATCCAGATTGTATGGAATGCACTACAAATCCATTTCAAATGACATAGTAAAGAGACAGTTAAAACATAAAAATAAAATAAATAGTAGCCAGCACCTCAAATATACACTTCAAACACATTTTTTTTAAAATATTGACATTTTAAACATCGCCTACCCATGTGTTACTACTTAGAAGCATATGTTCTGCATTTGTATACATTTTCTTTGTACGTGTGGTTGTGTGTATGCATGTACTCTCCTCACTGGCAGTGTATGGCAGGAGCCCAGACATGAGGTAGCACACGGTGTCCAAATCCCTCCATCAGGGACCTCATCAGCCTCTGAATTTCCTTCCCCTCTTGCCTCAGGCCATCCATATTCATTTCCTGTACTGATTTAGGCCCAATGAAGAAAGCA
>JAZGTI010005715.1:0-15577 GCA_036877585.1 Botia kubotai
CATTATACAAGTTTCACTTCTTGAATGGAATTAGTGAAATAAATCAACTTTTTGAAGATATTCTAATTATATGACCAGCACCTGTATATATATACATCCACACCAGCTGCACCGGCTGCCACGCACCCGCACTACACGTTTGTTACACATTAAATCCACCCTCCGGGGCTTTTTCTCACCGCCTGCCTTGTTGTGTGATTCTTCACCCGTGACAATATATATAATGCTTAAAGGGATAGTTCACCCAAAAATGAACATTTTACTGCTCTCATATTATTTCAAACTCAAAACTCATGTTATGATTTACTTGGGAATCCCTAATCTGCAGAACAGATTATAAAACATCATATATACAAAAATATCTTCTTGGTGTTCATCGTCATATGGTTTTGGAATGAGAGAATTATCAAAAGAATTCATCTTTGGCTAAACTACCCCTTATGCCCAAATGAATGTTGAATTAAAGTTCTTGGACATAAGATCAAGAATTCACAGATCTCTAGAAGCTCAACCTCAGATTTATAGTGTCACTTTTGTTATTCTGAAACTGTTTATGTAAAGATGTTCTTGTAAAGTTTGTTACTGACATCTTAAGTTAGTTTGAGAGCTTGTTCTGACCTAAAATTTGTATATTAAAGCTCAAGATTAAATGCACAGCCCTAAACACATTCAACCACATGCATGTGTGAAAATCTCAATCATGTACTTGTAGGCAGTGGCACATAAAAACTGCCCTGTGTGGGTCCATCAGGCCCAGAGGTTAACACACAGACCGGTGGTCCCTCACACACACTGTAACGGAGACCCTGAGGCAGCGGGATCCATATGCAGCGGTTTATTGACAGTCACAATCAGTAAACGGCAATGGAGGCGAGACAGGAGCAAAACGTGAATACAGGCAATGGTCACGTCGGTCATGCCAGCCGCATGTGAAAATACGCGGTCAAGCCAGCCATGCTTTTTTTGTGTGTGTGCGTCAAACCGTGCTCTTATGGTACAGCTGCCATCAGCGGTCAAAATGATGCTTTTAGACAGCCTCAATCAGTGGCCAGGATAATCCACCAAAATAAAATTTTGTATTCTAAGAAAACCATATTGCAGGATTTTCATACGTGCTGAAAACATAAAAACACACTACCATTTGGGACAAGCATTGTAAAAGATCCACACCGAGTCCAGATTCAAAGGGCTGCTGGCTGCAGGCAAGACGTGAACCGCCGGGATCTAATGATACAAACGAAAGTTACAGGTCACAGGTCAGTTGGTGTATTTTTTTGTTTTGAATGTTTTAAAATAAATTAGCCAGCATGACTTTAATTACACCAATTCTAAATGAGTTGGAGACAGAAACATGAAAATCTTATTCGTACAAAAGCTGTGTTGAATAAAGAGGATATGGCTTTAAAGATAAAGAATTGTTTATGTCTGTGTTATGCTCTTGCAGCTTGTTTCATTTGAAGCTCAGGATCTAACATCAACAAACAATAAACACAAAAAGCACAATGTACCGTGCTCATACCTAAAATGTTAAAATGTTGTTAAACATTTGGTTAGTTGGTTAAATTTTAGCCTGTAAAATGTCTAAATACAGTTTAAATCTCTAATTTGTGTGGATTTGAACAACCAATAAATAAATATCTGCATTAAATAACTAAAAGACTACATAGATTAAATGAATGAAAAAACTATGCCCTGCACAATCAGGGTTAATATTTTTGTATAAATTAACTTAATATATGTCTTCTGAAGTAAAACGATATGTTTGTGAGAGAAAAAGATTACTTTCATGTTTTGAGCTTACTTATCGATCAATACATCATATAACCAATGAGATTCAATGTTATCAATGTGCTGCCATATTTGAATTTGTAATGCTGTTCTGTTTGTATACAGAAATATGCAATGTATTGATCAATAAGTAAGCTCATAACATGAATATTTTTCTCTCACAAATGTATAATTTTCACTATAACGTTACAAATGTGAAGAACATATTTCCTAAACTTTCAACAAATGAAATAGTAACGGCTTATGCATTGCAAACTGTTTTTTAAAACCCTGTTATCTGGACATGTTTCTTTTGCTCCACTGACTGCACCTGTGAGAAGGTGTTTGCAGCATATTCTGCGGCTGTAGTGAAGGACATGAGGAACGTGGATCTGGCGGCTGACTTTATTGATTAAGTCATACGCTGTATTGAGCATGTCAGCAGGTGAACACAAACACATCATCCACACCTACAGACAAGAAAGAAGGAAGGAAAATTTTAAATTATAAAATAAGATGATTAGACCAAAGTACAGGTAAACTTAACATTTAATAGCTTATAAAAAGCCCATTATGTTATTTTCTTAATACAAATTTCAATGATGACAAAGGCTGCCACTCCGTTGAGAATACCGAGATATTTCACTCCAAACATTACATGGTACAGGTAGAGTGCCACAAGAAAGCTCAGGGCAATGCTAGCCAAACAAAAGAATGTCAGAACCACTGCAGAGAAAGAAATTCCATGTAAGGCACTGGACTGATTTGGTTAAAACATTACACTTGTGACTTCTGGTGTCAGGGAATCTACTTTAAAACTGTTGTTTGCTAAAATACAAGCTACTTTTATTTAGTTGGTAAACTACAGGAGAATGCTAAAGGAGATTTTATTTGCCAGGTACAATGGACAAACCTTTAGTGTCATTATACAAAAATACGCTCATGTTCAATGCTATTACTAAAAACACCTTAAAGAACAGCTGTTTCTTTCACAATTGGTAATCACGGCATTGGTAGATAAAGTGCTGAAGCATATACAGAGCACTAAAGGTTTTAGAACAAACAGTTCTAAACAGATTCTACATGGTCTACAAACCAAGTGGACTTACTGTTCTCAAAAGCTTGCTATAGTCTCTGCAGTGCAATGTAAAAAGTTAGTGTTGTGTGGTTGGCGAACAAAACAAAAACTAAAGGCTGAAGTTAGATGATATAAAGGTAAACCACACTTCACAGAGGTCAAATTCACTTTATGTAACAAAATATAGCATCAATAAAATATATACATTTTAAAAGTATAGTAATGTTTCTTTTGTCACTGTTATTTATAACAGTTTTGTGACTGTTATTAATGCAGCTATGATACAATTCCGGCTCATTTAAGTACTGTCCTGAGACACAATCTAATTTCCTGGATATACCAAGAAAACCAGCTGTGGAGCAATGAGACAGCCAAATCAATACCGATGTTCTTGCCATTGTTAGCGCCATGTTCTACCAATTAAGCTACTGCTAAATTACTGCAATTACTGCTAAAAGCTTGTTGAGAAAAGAAATCAATTAGTTATTCAGACAAATAACAAATCATAATAAACCTGAAACCCTTTCAGCTGTGACTACATTGGAATCTGAATGACATACATGGCATTCTTCAATGTGTTAGCACATTTACTATTGAAACTAAATGTTTAAATGCAGCATATCAAAGGGCTTGTTCTTTTATTTAAACAGGCTCTGGCCATGTTTTGCTTGTCGCTGTTTCTATATTAAAAAAAGGTTACACTTTATTTTAAGGTGTCCATGTTACAGTGTAATTATACATTTATTTTCTGTGTAATATTGAAGACACAATATGCAAGATGTTTGTATTAAAGAATCCAAAAACCACTTGCACAGTGTTATATATTTAGTTCAATTGTGTACTTTTATCATTACCATTATTGTGTACTTTTTACATTATCATAATTTCTAAATGTTTGTTAATCCAGAGAAATTTGCGATTTTAAATAGTGCACTGTTCCTTGTCACTTGGAGCCTGCCAATGACATAATATCCTTGTTATTCCAGGTTTCTGGTTGTACTGTCGTAGAAACCATGGCAACACAGTGACAGTGATAAAATGCTGAAGTAGTATTAGAGTGTAGCATACCACTCTGTTTGTTACGGAGGAGGCCGCCACTCCGCTGCCTCCGAACCGCCAGAGGGAACAGTCACCCGAATACTGAACTCAGTCTGGACTACAAATCCCAAGTTCCCTCATACCTAGGGCTGATTACTTCCTGTTTTTTTCACACCTGTAGCCAATCAGTCCAGCTATTTAAACACCAGACCAACTTTCATCTTCCTGTCATGATCGTTGTTTGTTTAAAGTCGTACCAATTTCTAAGCCTCCCTGCTCGCCTGAAGATCCGCTAATTTCCCAGTTTGAAATTCCTCCCGAGTATTCAGATTTGTCAGTCGTGTTCAGTAAAAAGAAAGTTTCACAGCTCCCTCCCCATCGTGCCATAGACTGCGTGATCAATCTAATTCTGGGTACAACTCCTCCTAAAGGATGTATTTTTCCCCTTTCCCAGCCCGAGTCTGAAGGAATGCACCAATACATTTTATCAGGAGCTCGCTAAGGGCTTCATTCGCCCGTCCAATTCCCCGGCATCCGCCGGATTCTATTTTGTAAAGAAGAAGGATGGGGGACGGTGGCCGTGCATTGATTATTGGGGCTTAAACGACGTCACAATTAAATTCTGTTATCCGTTGGCCTTAATCCCTGTGGTGTTAGAGCAATTGCGCCATGCAAAATATTTTACTAAATTAGATTTGAAAAGGGCATACAATTTGGTAAGGATAAAGGAGGGAGATAAGTGGAAAATCGCTTTTTCCATGCCCTGTGGACACTGCGAATATTTAGTTATGCCTTTCAGCCTCGAGAATAGCCCATCTGTCTTTCAATCCTTTATGAATGATACTTTTTGTGATATGTTAGACAGATGGACAATTGTCTACATCGATGACATATTGATTTATTCCGAATCTTTTCTTGAAACGCCTTATTGAGAATAATTTATTCGTTAAAGGAGAGAAATGTGAGTTCCACACGACCAGCACTGCTTTCTTAGGTTATGTGACTATGCCGTAACTAATTGGCCGCAACCCAAAACAGTGAAGGAACTCCAGGGATTTCTGGGTTTCACTAACTTCTAGACGGTTCATTCGTGGTTTTAGTTCTGTGGCATCACCTCTCACGTCTCTCACTAAACATCAAACAGAGAAATTAGTTTGGAATGATTAAGCGGCCAGTGCTTTCTCAGATTTAAAGACCCATTCTTTGTCATCCAAACCCAGAGATACCTTTCATTGTGGGGGTTGATGCTTCCAACCACAGGCTCCGTGCAGTTTTGTCCCAACGACATGGGTCTCCAAATGTATCCATGTGCCTTTTTCTCGAGAAAACTATCTCCCGCTGAACGCAACTAAGATGTAGGCAACTGCGAGTTATTGGCTATAAAATTAGCTCTCAAGGAATGGAGATGTTGGTTAGAGGGGGCTGTACATCCCTTCACTGTAATAACTGATCACAAGAACTTAGAATATTCTAAACGGCCAAATGTTTAAACCCCCACAAAGCCCGGTGGTCCCTCTTTTTTACGTTTCGATTTTTCTGTAACATTTCATCCAGGTTCTAAGAACACTAAAGCTGATGCGCTATCTCACCAAACCGAAGAGACACCCGGAATTCAAACGTTGGAAAACATAATCCCTGAGAAAATTATAGTTGCCCCGATTCAGTGGGATTTACACACTGAAATCGTTATGGCCAACGAGTCACTCCCTCGTCCTCCCACCTGCCCAGAAAAATCACACTTTTGTCCCTGAACTCTTCAGAAAGCGAAGGGTACATGTACTCAGGTACATGAAGTTCCGAGCTTTGGACACCCGGGTATTGCAGCCACCATTCACATTCTCCGTAATCGTTACTGATGGCCAAACCTCCCCAGCGAAACCATTAAGTTTATCTAGAACTGCTCCGTTTGTCAAGCATCTAAGACTCCCAAGCTATTGCCTAACGGTCTTCTGCAGCCACTAACAAACCCACACTGCCCCTGGTCACACATAGCAATTAACTTTATCATGGACTTACCTAATTCCCAAGGCAACACTACCATTAGTACCCCTTCCGAAGCTACCCACCGCCCTTGAGACTGCCGAACTCTTGTGTAACTTTGTGTTTAGGTTTTACAGGCTACATTGAACCACATTGATGAAATTGTATCTGACCGGGGGCCGCAGTTTACTTCATGTGTGTGGTCCGAATTTTTCAAGAGCCTGGGAGTCAACATCAGCCTGACCTTTGGATATCATCCCAGTCGAAAAGACAGACGGAGTGCCTCAACCAAGAGATCGTATGGTTCCTCTGCTCCTACTGCAATTAACGTCAGGACGACTGGAGCAGGTACCTGTTGTGGGCAGAGTACGCTCAGAACTCACTCCTCAAGCCTGCTACCAGTATGACCCCCTTCAAGTGTGTCCTGAGTTATCAACCTCCGCTGTTCCTGTGGTCCGGGGAACCAACTAACCTCCCCGCAGTAACTGATTGGCTCCAACACAGTAAAAGGTCTGGGAGAGAGCTCACACCCATCTTCTCCATGCTGTCTGATGCCAGACTTTACAGGCTAACCGCCACCGTCGCCCCGGTCACAACTTCGCACCCGGACAATGGGTGAGGCTCTCGACTCGAGATCTTCGTCTCCGGCTCCCTTGCAGAAAGCTCAGTCCTAGGTACGTGGGTCCTTTCAAAATTATTAGAGTCACCACACCTGTTTTTGTCCGTCTTAATTTGCCTTCTAATTATCGTATCTTTCCCGCATTTCATGTGTCCCTGCTCAAACCCGCTGGTGCACCGGTTGGAGAGTCGGAGGGGGGACGGAGGGGGCAGCAGTTCCCTCCCATTGTGGTCGACGGCGAGGAGGTGTAGAGTTAATCGTCTACTCAACTCCTGGCATCGGGGAGGGAGAATCCAGTACCTTGTGGATTGGGAGGGGTACGGTCCAAAGGAACGCTCCTGGGTAAATGCGGGCGATATTCTGGATCCTACCCTCACAGAGGAGTTTCACCGAGCCCACCCAGATAGACCGGCCCCTAGACCCAGAGAAAGACCCTAGCATCGCTTTCCTCCTCGCGTTAGGAGCCGCTCGCGGGGTGGGGGGGGGGGCTCTGTTACAAAGGAGGCCACCGCTCCACCTTCTCCGAACCGCCAGAGGGAACCGTTACCCGAATACTGAACTCAGTCTGGACTACACATCCCATGTTCCCTCGTACCTAGGGCTGATTACTTCCTGTTTTTCGCACCTGTATACAATCAGTCCAGCTATTTAAACCCCAGACATACTTTCAGTCATTGTGATGTCTTGTTTTGCCCCGTCAAACAATTCAGAGCATTTTTCCTACTGTCTACCTGGTTTGTCTTGTTCGTGTCTTGTTTATTGATTGTTTGCTGCCTTTGACCTTTGCTTGGATTTTGGATTTATGATTGTTTACTGCCTGCCCTGACCATTGCCTGTTTTTCTGTTTTGATTTTTGCCTTGTCCTTTTTGTTCTGTTTGCCTGTGATTTGACCTTTTGCCTGTTTTGACTATTCTGTAATGAAACTGCATATGGATCCAAACCTCCCTAAGTCTTCGTTACACTGTTGTTATTTTGCACAGTCATAATAGACCACAATTGTTCATTATCAATGAAATAAAATCATGTGATCACATGTAACAGTTAAAAAATTTATTTCATTATCTTATCCATGAAAATGATGTGTTAGTATTATAAGATTGATTTCCATCAGCAGTGGAGATAATAAACACTATCACAGCGTTATGAAGCTGTGCCAATGCTGTGACATTGTTTTGAACATGCAATCTCTTGCGGCAAAAATTGTGTACTTACTATAGAATTAGATTTAGGGTTCATTGCATGTAATTCTACCTAATATACTTTTACTAAAATGTGACGTAAAGCAGACACTGTAAAATAAAATGTTACCAAATTCTATATTAATGCACCTAGTTACATTGTCTGGCATGCGTAAATTGTCAGTAGTTAGGCTAATGAGCTGTTACTTGTCACAGAAGCACCAGGCTCCACCCAACTGCCACGCTCACTATCACCTGACTTCTAATCACCTGCACCTGCATCCAATCAAGGACTATTTATAAGCACACTCAACCCACACACTCACCGTCTGATCTCACCTACAGATACAGACTCTACTCCATGCTGTTCTTACCTGCTCCAATCTGTGTCGTCTCCAAGATCCTCTTCATCTCCTCCTGTGCTGTGTGTGTTTGTGTGACTTACCTCCATCTCCTGCCTCCATTGTCATCGTCAGCTCTTGGATATCCAACGTCAGTATCATCATCGTTATTCCTGTTTACCATATATCTGGACTATCTCATACCTGTTTATCATATACTCACCTTTTATAATAAATACGCCTGTCGGCTAAACTAACTCCTGTCTGTGAGTCTGGAATTCCGTTACATTACTTAGGACAACTGTGTATTGTAATTAATTAATTATGTAATTATCCGTAATTATATATACGTAATTATTATATAATTATTAAAAAAATAATTATCCAACACTGACATCTCTTCTTCACACATCAACCTCCTCTTCACACCTCTAACTACAGCAAATTTACTGTAACACACGTTAATTTATTATTCTAAAAAGACTAGGCATCTTACCTAAAAAAAGGGTTGGCACATACACAAGCACAGCAATGCAGCTGACATTAAACAAAGCCAGCAACATATCACTGTGGAAGGTCTTCCACACCTCATCATCAAATAGCTCTGTGCCCCCATACAACACCTTCACTTTACTTGAGAGTAAGGGAATAGAAACACACACAGATGAGAGAGATGGGCAGACAAGAACAAACATTTTTCAAATCAGATGATATATTACAAGAAAGTATTCTGAGCTGTTTACATACTCTGTCTCAGAAATTCTATGTTTCTATGGCAATGATTAAAACATTAAAAAAATCCATTTGTGGCTTTGTTGCACATAACCATTGCATTAATTCACTTCTGTTTCTCTTGAAAAATAAGTGATTAGGAAAGTGCATTTTTAACTGCACTATTTTATGGTTTGTAAAGTTTGTATCTTGCATTTGCTTCTTGCTATTTTTCTCATTACTGAACTCTTGATTTTCATTAGGTAGCATTGGCTGAATGATAAAAATAGTAAAATGTGTAGGTGTAGTTCTGACTACGTTCAATTGTGTACCACAGCCATTTTAGTTGTTTTTATATGACGTCACAATTGTCAAGTAAGAAAAGTCACAAAAAACTGAGTTGTAACTAGATTACAGAGAGATAACCACTTGTCTACATTTGGTACATCAACTACCACCAACTAGGACTTTAACACCCATCTGGTGGATTGCTGTGACAGAATGAAAACATACAGCACCACAAAGTCTCTGAACTGACGTCTCTGTTCACAATATGTAGATTTCATTTTCAGTTTTGGCTATGTTCCATTGGAGGCCTGTGGAGATCAGAACATCTCCATTTGTGCTGATCCAGTTAAAACAACATAGAAAACAAAGCCATACAAGCTTAAGGTTGTAAAGTTGTTTTCTGGGACATGGTAGCTCATTTGATGTGGGTCAATAATGATCTACTAGCTCAGACAGGTATATATGACCTATCTGTAAAAATTAACCAGCCTGGCCAGTTGTTGATTGAAGTTACCAGTACTAGGTACCAGTCATAAACCATGTTACCTGGTTACCACCTGAAGCTGGTTTTAGTAAGATTTTACAGCAGGTAAGCAAATACTTATTTGCTTTGGGTTACTGCCAAAACACACTGCTTTAGTTGAGTTTGGTTAAGGCTTAATATCTGCAGTTTCATTCAATATATTCAAAAGTATTAATGTGAAAATGAGGATTATTGTATCATTGGTGAAAGTACAAAGTTGAATAGTTTGGGCCTTTGACAACTCACATCAGCTAGATCAGGTCCCATGCCGTCATAGTAGATCTTCCCTGCACACTCACTGGGGAAGAGATAAGACAGGAGGGAGCTTGGAGGAGAACAAAAGGAGGGTACCAGGAGCAAGTCTTGTAATGCCTCCAATGGCTTCCAGCAAAACTGCTGAAACTGTGGGTGCTGCATTAGAAGTGTTTCCACATGGTGAATAGTGTGAAGCCGTTCAGGAGTGAATATGTTGTTATCTTTGTCACCCTGAGCCACGTAAACTAGCTCATATCCTCCACAGGGCCTGAGTCTGAAGGTAGGAGTAGCTGCCGAATCTTTGTTTCCTGATTAAGAATTAATCAGGTTTCCTGTGAGCTTCGGCACTGGAGTTCATGTTTGCCACTATTTTATGGTTTGTGAAGTCTGTATCTTGCATTTGCTATTTTTCTCATTACCGAACTCTTGATTTTCATTGCATAACCCTGTCTCAGTCAGTTCTGTACCCAAGATGCCTGAAGGCTTTGTGACATTTGCCAATTTAGATACATCCTTTCCTTCCTGTCTGTCATGAGCAACAAAAGGTCCCTCAGAGCATTGGCTTTAGGGTCAAATCCCTCAATGTCCTGTCTGTGCCTGTCCCAAGACCCCAATTGACTTTTCAGTGCAACTGTAAGAGCATCGAAACGTTCTGTCGAGAAATGACTTCTGACCTCAAAGGCGCTGTAGCAAAGGTAATATCTTCACAGTGTAGAAATAAGTAGAAACTGAGTGGCAATTGAACGACAAGACACGATTATTTGTCCCAAGGAAAAAGTAAAAAAAACAAGACAAAGGAAAAGAAGGGAAGTTAAAGTGGCGCTTAAATCATAAAATAAATATAACAAAAAGACCCCAGTCTAACTAATTCCCACAACCCCTAAACTATAAAATAAAAATATTTTAAAAAGTCTTCAACGCAGAAGCATCCTAAACTATGCTGAATACAAAAACGTACAAGAAAAGCGCACACTAATAAACGGATGTGCTAATACGTCAAAGATTGCTACCTGCAGGTATGTAGGACCTCCTTCCTTGTCTTCCAAATAAACCGCAAGCTGACAAACATTGAATCACACAGTAGCATACCTAACCGCCAACAAAGTGACATGTGCCCGAAAACTCTCAAAGAGAGACAAAAAACAAGAGAGACAATCTTTCCGCTGACGTTCACCTCTCGGACGAGAGTGTGATTGAAGGAAGAAACGTGTCATCACAATTAACTAAAGATGGAAGACAGGAAAAACAACCAATAAGATCCAAGGAAGGGCGGTACCTAAAAGAATAAAGGAGAGAGTAGAAAAAAAAGAGGAGAGAAAACATATACATATATACGCAAGAGAGCGCGGACCATAACAGTGAGACAAGATCCCAATGTAAAACCTGCCAAATGTACAATACAGCCTGAAGTGGCATGAAATTGAGCTTGTAGCATTTCATATCCAACACAGATTGCCCTCAGAGCCTTGTATGCAAGCAGAAGGTGAGAAAGTCATTGACTTTCACCTGAGTGTACAGCCCAAGGGTCTAAGAGAGAGAACGATAGAGTTGACATAAAGGAAGACAGGCAGACAGGTATGAATACTCTATTCCTATATCTCTGTCCCACTGAGAGCCTGCAGATCTTCCTCCTGGGATCAGATGACCGGCAGTGGATCAATGCTTAATTTAGGCATTAAATAAACCCTCCTGGAGAGATGGTAATTAGAATTCTGAGATTAAAGCCATATAGAAGTTACCTTACAATACAGTTAAGTTAAGTGCAGTTGTAACTTTTGGTATAAAGTTACAGGGGTCTTTGTATTCATCTGTCACCTTGAAGGAATAGTTTATCCAGAAGATTACCCTAAGATATATTATGTTATTTACATTTGGCAGACGCTTTTATCCAAAGCAACCTACATTGCATTATACTGTACATTGATTCTGAGTATGTGCAAACCCTGGGATCAACCCCTTGACTTTGGCATTGTTAACACCATGCTCACTGAGCTACAGGAAAGCACAATAATTTCTACTGTAACAATAACTTCAATCTGCTTCAAAAAGATTAAAAATCATCATGAACGCGTCCTAAGACTCCATATATGTTGCAGATGGGAACATATATTGTTATGTACAGTACTGCTATGTACAGTACTGAAAATCTATAATTGGAGACATAGCATTTAATATCAGAAAACTGATTTCTGCAAGGATTAACTGTATTTAGCCATTCTCTTGAACTCTACTGCCATTCCATATTGGTAGTCCCTGATGAAAGTCCTTCCACATTTGCATAAAGTTAAACCTTTCTCAACATGGTTATGTCACTAGACACGCCTATATCGTTTCACCAACGGCTGCTGTCACCTAGGCTGATGGAAATCTCTCACAAGCTCTCACTGAAAATGAAAGAGATCATAACAAGATGCTGCCAGTGTAAACAGGTATATTTTTTCATTCCATTGTTGCCTTTGACTGCTTTCACTGCTAGATTAAATGGTGAACAACACTGATCTGTTTAAAGCTATATTGAATCAGTGTACTGTAGGAATGGTATACAAATCTGAATTGCAACTTATATCAAAAACTGAAGGATAGCAGAACTTCTATATCTTTGTCATTCTTGAAATATTTATCTGCTATATTTATTTTAGATTTAAACTGAATATGGCAAGTAATATTCTGGTGTCAATATGTCTTCCCTTGTGTGTATATTTTTCAATATAAATTTTATTTACGTACAAAAAACTTGATATGATATTATTACATTGGAGTTTTGTAAAATAAAAAACAAGCCATACATTAATAATAAACTGAGTATTAAGTTTTCAATCTGGCTTTTTTTGTGGGTGTTCAGACAATGGTGTATTGCGTTTCTCAGCAGGAGGACAGGGTAATTTTAAGATGGATGTCTGATTGATGGCATCTTAAGAACATGAGAATCAACATCTGCCTTCATTGTGGCAAGTTAAACATCTGCCTCTGCAGTGGACAAATTCATTAGGCTGGGGACAAATTTTTTCAGGAGACGGAAAGAGACTGAGGGAGGGAGAGAATCAATTCGCGCCGCTTCATTCGCGCTATTCACGCGTTTCGCGCCGCCGCATTCGCGCTGTTTGCGCCGCAGGATGGTTATTCGCTTCTTTGCATTGACTTAACATGTAAATCACTCGCGCTTGCCGCTTCATTCGCGTCCGGTGTGAACGCACTATAAGTCTATATATTCACAGTGGTATAGACAACCTTAACAGGTATGATACTCAAATTGTTCTGTATATGCAGCAGACAGGATCCGCATCAAATAATGTTTATGTGAGAAATGATTTCTAACCATAGTAATGTCTGTAATTAAGATCCAGATTTAATCATCTGCCGATGCCAAGTGAATTAAAAACAATTCTTACTGCAGAAATTGTTTTTTATTCAGACAGACTATATTTTGTGCTTATTAAATGTGATTATTTAGTTTTTATTATATAGCTGCACATTTGTGACAAACAGCACAGATAATTGTCTCACGACAGATCCATCCAAGTCAGACTCCATCTGATTCCATCCATTCTGTAATACTGCACCTGTCACATGAACAGGAAGACACATGATCTTATTGCTCATATTTTTGTTAGGAACATTGTACATAAGTGTCTCCATGGATCTGGAGAGGAGAAAAATCCAAAGATACATTTTTTATGGTAAATGTGCTACTAAGGTAAAAGAAAAAACGGAAGGCAAATTCTGTTTTATTGTTGTTTGTTTCTTCAATTTTTTTGGGTTTGTATGTCTTTAATTTGATTAGTTTATCAGCGAGCATCAGATTATTATTCATAGTTTGATTTAAATTGTGCATTATGTTGCAGCTCCTTATAATAATATTGGGCAGTTATATTAACTCAACAAAGCCAAATTATGTGGCACTGTTTTGTTAGTAGATACTACCTATATTCATGGTGACCAATAATCATAGTATTGCATCTTAAAAGGATTCATTTTAATCTAAACATTTAAAAATGTTCAGGCAACGCATGTTTTTCATAATCTCAAACAGGCAAAATCCCTTTAGTCCAGTTATTTTTCTTCTCCTCAATTACTTATCATAAATCTTTCATTGTCACATACTGCAAACTAATACTGTTTCTTACACCAATAACAGTCATTCTGCCCCTTTACGACACAAAAATACAAAAATCTCTAAGTGTGACGAAGACGCGGAAGCGGCGGGATCCATATGCAGTATTTTATTTACAAACACAATCCAAAAGGCACTAGTCAAAAACCGGCAAACAGAGTAATGTGGGCAAGATAGGGGCAAAACATAAAGACAGGCAAGGGTTGTGACCCTGAGAGTTAGGCAGGTCAGTGATAAAGTCGATAGCTATATGGGACCAGGGTCTTTGGGGTGTGGGCAGAAGTTGCAGAAGGCCAGCGGTTAGCTGTCTGGAGTTTTTAGTGGTTTGGCAGGTCTTGCAGTTCTGTATGAAGGAGATGGTGTCACTTGGTAGTTTTGGCCACCAGTAACGATTAAGAGCTGGATGTTGGCGGTAATGCCCGGATGTCCTACGCTAGGGTTTTCATGAACCTGCATGATTAATCACTTTCTAAACTGTTCCGGGACAAGTTTTTAGGGCAGTCGGGGGGTTGTGAATGGGTCTCATTGACATTAACTATATCAGTACGTAAATCCCATTGAATAGGAGCCACTAAAAGCTTCTCAGGGAGAATATTTTCCAGGGAACCTGACTTAGGGGTAGCTTCGACTTCACGGTATTCTTAGAACCAGGTCAATAGGTAACGGTGAAATCAAAGTGAGTAAAAAACAACAACCATCTAGCTTCGCGGGGATTGAGGCGTTTAGCTGAACGTAAATATTCTAGATTCTTGTGATCAGTGATAACAGTAAAAAGGGGTGTGCAGCCCCCTTGAGCCAGTGACGCCACTCCTCCAGGGCGAGCTTCATGGCTAGTAACTCATGGTTTCCTACATCGTAGTTTTTTTCAGGAGGTGAAAGTTTATGTGAAAAGTATGCACAGGGGTACAATTTAGGAGGTAGGCCGTGAGGTTGGGAAAGCACCGCCCCTACAGCAATATTTGAAGTGTCTATCTCGACTATAAAGGGTAATTCAGGGTACGGATGGCGTAAAATGGGTGCGGTGGTGAAGCGATTTTTAAGATCAGAAAAAGCCCTCAGTGCCACCTCGTTCCACATTAGCTTGTTGTAAGAACGTTTGGTCATGGTGGTTAATGGTGAAGCTACAGAGCTGAAATTTCTAATAAACCTACAATAAAAATTAGCAAAGCCTAGAAAGCGCTGTAGCTCCTTGAGGGTCTTAGGAAGTGGCCATTCGGTGACAGCTCGGACCTTCTTGTCATCCAAGAATTTTAGTGGGAAGAGGTGGAATCTTAGCGGAATCTTAGTGGGAAGAGGTGGACTAGAGGTCTGCATCCGCGGGACCCGACCAGATTTTTTGATACGCGGAAATAAATTTACGAACAAAACGCGGTAGCGGTCGGTAACTCTGGTGTAATTTGGACGGGAGCGGGCGATCTAATAACATACCGTTCCCGACGTCCTTTCTGAACAGCATATCTGCGCTTTACTCATTCTTATCGAGCACCTGTACGGCCTGCGCTCATGACTGTTATGCACGCGCTGCACGCATGGACTGCGTCACGCATTTTATTGGCAAGGTCTGTGCACGCAGGATTTGCATAACGGTCATCAGAGCGGGCTGTACCGACGATGGCAGAGCAAAATGTGGATGCGCTGTCCTTGAAGGACGTTCAGCTTGGACTAGAAAATGGTCGGTTTACTGTTA
>JAZGTI010005716.1:0-24870 GCA_036877585.1 Botia kubotai
ACAAAACACAAGGTAATATCAACTGTATAGGTGCTGTTCTGTCCAGCTACAGTGGGCAGTCTTGCTTTAAGACATGTGATGCCTCGCCTCTTCTCCTCTCCCACTCGCGAGGCGTATTGTCACACTCACAAACACGCCTGCACTCACATACGCGCGTCCACACCAGTCAGTGGGAAGAGGAGAGACTCGCACCGAGTGGCTTCTCAATGGGAGAAAAGAGAGCGACCGGGAGAGCAAGCGCATGAGCGCGACAGAGAGAAAGCGTGCTACACAGAAGTGCCGTCGCGTGTGCAGGACCCTCTGTCTTTTGGCAAAAAGTGAAGAGGAAAATTAGCTTGTTAATCTTCAGAAGAGGCTTTACCTTCAGAGAAGAGAGAAAGGAAGGCTGAAAAACGGGAAGAATATATCGCTTCCCTGGTGATTTAAAAGTGGAATGTCAAGCTTCTCGTCTCTTAAATCCCAGCTAGTTTTTGACAGCGTTTCCCAGCTGTGAGGGGAGAATTTGGTGTTGGGTGCTTGACTGTGTTCAGGGGATTGCTGGAAGTCAACAAGAGGGGATCAAGGGCAGGAGAAGGACTCCTCATCTTCTCCGTGTGACCCACAGATCCGAACAGGAACTTTGCTGGGAAGCTCTTTCCCGAAAGCCTGAATGGATATGTGACCATGTTTGTCTGAGGATTTTAATTTGGGAAATTTAAAGCCAATTCCATTGACGTTCTCCTGACAGTGTCTCACAGGTAAGACCAGGTGTGAGCATTTAATCACAGTAGGATTTTTAAAGAATCTGCAGGAAGTCAGTTTGACAGGAATGGTCTAAAAAGTCAGTCTGTAAGCACAGGTGTGAACATTTTGGCAAACTTGACTGACATCCTTGTGCCTTGTGCAAAATCATGCATGTTTAGGTACATATTTTGTACAAGCATGCATATCTGTGTTTTATTTTCCTTAATGATATTTTGCTTCCTTAAGGCTAATGAAAGGCTTATTAAGGCTGGTGAGAGTTCTCTGTAGGTTTAGTAGGGGGGGGGAGCAATGTTGCTACTGTTATATCTCATATAAACGCAATTTTACTCTCTATAATATGAGAGTAAAAGAGACTGTATTCTGTACACACAACTAACAACCTATCTGTACTACAGATGTTTAGGGCAAGGTTTTTTCAATTATACCACGTTTTAATAGAGCCTGAAACGTTTGTACACACACAGGATGCGTTATTATTATTAGTTGCGAAACTATTATGAGTGATGTTTATGTACACACCGTAGGATGTTGGCTCATATGTTTATTATCATTAGCCGCGAGCATGTAACAGATTGCGGACATCGCGCGCAGGTGTCCGCGCGAGCGTTTTGGGGAGAGCGCGTGCGGAGCGCAACGGGACGGTCACGAGAACGCGGATCATAAAGTAAATCTACGTGTGATTTATCATCAACGCAGATAATTTATTATATTGATGCAATAATTAGACGCCAGAGCGGAGAGATCGCGCCATACACCAGCTGCTCTCAAGAAACTCCCGGCATTGCAAACAAACATTTCTTCAAAGCGTGACAAAAATACTGCTTACAGATTAAAATATCACACGCAACAGAATGCATCGCATCTTTAGGGTGATTTCTTTAACTCCGACATTGATTATTTAGCTTCCCGATGAACTGTGTAAACAATGTCCTGGATCATCAATTCATTTCCTCATTTTCTTGTTTTGCATATTAAAAGATTTAAACTGAATGTGTAAAATTTCTTTAGGCACTACTGTGTTAAGGACGACAGTTTCCGAGGCGGTTTTCTTGTGACAGAGTTGTTGCGAGCTCCTCTGGGAACAGTTCCTCAACATTTCCACAAAACTGCGGATTAAAGAGGCTTTGGTGGAGGAAAGCAGATTACAACGTGCTGTTAATAATTATATGCTTAATTCTGGTCTTGATGAATATTCATTGGATATCTCAATGCCATTTAAGGGTGTGCTGAGTGATGGGTGCAGGAGAACTCCAGTGTGCCATCCGTTAATTAAACACTGTTTGCCATTTAAAGTGACGGAGATGTTGGGATTTCTGCCATTTCGTTCGGTAGATGCTGCTGAGGAGTGACTTAAAGGTGTTAATACTGTTACAGATGTCAGCTCTTTGCTTGCATTTTTAAATTGAAAAGTTGAAAGAATACTTTCTGGTGGAACTTTGTGTGTTTAAGTTAATTAGAACTGACACCCCATCATTTGCTTTTGTTGTTTATGCCAAATGTTGTTTTGTTTATGGGTTATTAGGGGTTTTGTTTATGGATAATCAGGTTTTGAACAATAATTAGTCATGAGGGAACTCATTTGACTTGTGTTGCTGTCTCACAGCGATACACTGTACATAGTTTAAGAGCTAATCAATCTAGTTAATGCACTAGTTATGAGGGGACCTAATCTTTAACTATTGCTCACAGCAGAGAGGGTCGTTCCCTGATGATTAATTAGTGTGATTTTAATAAGTGCTAGTGACCAGCCATGGAGTGCCCGGTCAATAATAAATCTTGTTATACGTTACCTGTTGATTTAATAAAACATAGCCATGTTTAAATTTAAAGGGCTTTAAATAAAAGTTTATATGGGAAATAATTCTTGTGTGTAAGAGGGTGAACTCAAACATAGACGTGTGAGCGCCGATGGGTGTCAAACAGAATAAACACTTGCTTTTATCTTTTGTCTTTGATTTCTTTCCTAGCTAGCGCTCCTGCCATGTCCTGGTTCCTCAGTCTGTGGATAAATGTTAGCTGCCTTCTGCTGTGCCACGCCACTTTATACGAGACCATCCAACAGCATCATGTGACCCGCCCGGGACGCAACGCCATACAGATACTGGGTCAGTTTCTCATTTCATGTACTTTGTGCCTGAGTCTGTGATTGGTTCTTCATTTTTCTCTTGGTTTTCTGCTGCTGTTTGGCTGTGTAAGTCTTGTTGTAGATGGAGCTGTATGAAAGATCTGCTAGGGTCTGTCACGGACACAACCCTGTCATTGTAAGGTCATGTTTGAGAAGACATTGAGATGGACATGATCACATAGGTATATTTAATTTGTGGATGCTCAACGTTCCACAGAGCAGCATAGTAGTGAGTAACGCACATAACTGCGTTTAAAACGCTTACAAAATGTTGTTGTAGGTAAGTGAATTGTAATGTTTCATCCTCTTCTCTTGGAACCCCATGCAGTTCTCAGCAGATGAATTCGTAGTTACGAGCCCCACCTCAGTCATGTTTTTTAGAAAAGAGATTTGTGTAAAAATCCTCCCTCTACCAGCCCAGAATGCTTTGTTCTTGCTTTTCCACGAGTGACTTGTTAAGGGTTTTGGATCATGAGAATCCTTATGCAGGCAGCAGCAGTAGAAATCTGCCATGTGCGTGTGTGTATGTGTGTGTGCGTGTGAGACAGGCTTGGGGCTAAACTCTCCTATCAGTATGCTGTGAATACAAGCAGCTTTGATCACAGAAGCTCTGGTGGAAATGACAATTTACGTCTATCGCCCGCTCTGTGGAAGCATTCAGCAATTAAGGACTGTTTCGCTGCGGGGGCCAGAGTGAAGAGAGACAGCAAGGTGGGTCTCCTTTCCACGCTAAGTATGCAAATGACAGCGTTGTGGCATATTTTCAACAGTGACGCCGAAGCTAAGGAACTCTGAAGCAATTTAAGGTTGTGCGAGTTGGATTACTGCAAGCTCAATTAATATTTGCAGTGTCTTGTTCTTATAGTTTATGTATTACAGCTTGTTACATTATTCCATTTTCATTAGTTACTGGGAAGTCCTTAAAGGAATAGTTCGCTCAAAATCAAACAATTCTGTCATTGACTCGTCCACATCTTTGTTCCATGGAGCACAAAAGGAGTTATTTATAGCAGAACGTACAAGCTGCTTGTTTTTGTACATTGAAAGCAAATGGAGACCAAGATTCAAGCAAGATTTTCAGTGAAAGTTGTACTTTTTACTTTTATAATGCTTTAATGGTGCTTTTTGCAGTTGGTGTTTTATGGAAGAAAGGAGGTCTTTGTTTGGAGTGATTTAATTAAGAACAAATAATGCCAGAATTTTCATATATGGGTGAACTATCCCTTTAAGAGATTTAAATATTTGGACACCAGGGATTAAGGCATAGTGAAGTCTATAGCTAATTAGTTACTGAATTATAGTGAACTAAAACTCAAGGCGTCTAATGGATGCAGTATGTATGTTTGGGCAAGGCTTCATATCTCACAAAGCACTTCAAACTCACGTCGTACGTCAGACACACCCGGATGACTTTTTAACACCGGAGTTCCAGGATTTTATCCGGCCCGGCAGAGCATGGTGCCAAAAGATCTACAAGGAAGAGCATGCCCCATAGTAAGTGTTTCCTGAATAATTTAAGTGGTCGGCTAAACAACCAAAGGAAGTCATCTCCCACTCCACAGCATATGGAAAAGTTAGACGTGTTGTGTGAAACATCACGTCTTCTGTGTTAGAAAGGTCGGGAGGGTTTGGTAATGGAGGGTTGTTGGGTTTAAACACGCTCCCACGCACACATGCGCGCAGCCATTCATATTTCAGCCGTCGAGGACCTTTTTTATTTCCTAGCTGGAGCGCTTGTTTATACAATAGCTTGATTTTGAGGCAGAAGCTTGTGCTGAGAAGCTCTCTTACGGGCTGATTATTACATCCGATCTGATTTGTGAGCTGTTGTCGTGTTTCTTTGTGAGCTAAATCATAGTTCAAGGCCTTAAAGGAATAATTCCTGCAAAAAAATAAATAAAAGGAGAATTATTTATCACAAAATGTCTTAGTTTCAGTCTGTTTTTCACATCAAGTTTTCCTATTGGTTTAGAAGACTTGATATATATGGCATGGCTGTATAAATTACTTTTCTGGATCTGGACCCCATCCACTTTCATTGTTTGGAGGAAACTTTTGGGTAATCTGTCCCTTTAAATCTTTCTCTATGGCCATAATGGTGCATTATAATTCTACACCCATTAGACGAACTAGACTTCTAATGGAGCCTTTAATACAATCCCTTTATAATGACATAGGTGCAAAGGCATGGAACAGGCTAATTAGATGTCACTGAGCTCATCAAGCCTTCCCACAATGCACCAGTTTTGTTATTAACTGAGTCAACAAACTTTTAAAGGTGCCTGTATTGGCATCATTGTTAATTGGCTTTCTTGATGTCAGGTCTGCGGGCAGCAACAGCCGACGTTCAGTAGAACCTGCTAGCTTCCAGCTCATCCGTCCACGAGTCTGTCTACTTTGAAGAAAGGTGTCCAGATTAAACTGCTAGAGTAGAACGAGCTCATGTGATGGGGAGTTTTGATGAACGTTTTCTTAATGAGACATCTGTTGCTTGCGATACGTGAATGTTCATCTCATCAGGACAGAAAAATGAACCGAGTGCAGATGTGTAACATTTTAACCGGGTATGAAGGACTCTTCAAATATCTATCTTTATGACGCACACTTTAGATGGAACCTAAAGGGTATTTGTAAAGATTGAAATTTGCTTGTTTCTTAGTCTGATCTAAGTCTTTCACTTTTCATTTATATATTCATTTATTTTGTTTAAATCTTTTTGTTTTTCCTTACTCATCCAAAAATCATTTGGATGAGAGCAGTTTCTGAAAATTAAAAAAAAAAAGATTAATACTAAATTAAAATTGATTTTGTAATTCTTAAAGCATCCCTAGTTTCATTAAGGAGACCTTTTAATATAAATAGATTTCCGTTGCCTGGAGAAAGATCTAACATTTGAATTTTATTCCTTGCCCCTTTTTTATGGCGCTATTATCCGGCAATCAAAGCCTATTAAAACAAGTATCCAAAATTAAAAATGAGATTGGGTTAAGGAGAGCAGAGTATGATTCATTTTGAAAAGCTGTCATCATTTATTTAACTGTGCAACACCCCCTCCGATGATATCTGAGGACAAACACTTTAAATCAGTGCCAAAAATGCTTCAAAACCCAGATATGAGAGAACAGCACATATTACTATGTTTTAAATGGGAGGTTTTCAGTGTAGCAGCTGTAGTTTTATAATCAAGGTGGAAGTTTAAGTGCCTGTGCCAAAATCTTTAGTAAATGGTGAGATACGAACTGAGGCCTCCCTGCTCTGTAAATCTCTATTTATTATTGAAAAAATATATATTCGTGTTTGGGAGCTATTTCCGTTTACTTACTGAAGTGAAAGGCAGGGAGCTCCTTTACTGTTTATGTTTAGGTGTGGTAGTAATTAGGAGAGATGTTTGGTTGTTTGCCAAAGCTCTGGCATAGTAGTTACAGCACATTCTCTGAAAGCATTGAGTTATGGTGCTCATGCTGGCAATGCAGGTTCTAGTCCAGGTTAAGATGTGTCCTGATCCCTTTCTTTTTGTTCTGTGGGAAAAAAGGTCAAAAGCTGCAATGCTTAACTTTTTAGGTTAAAAATAAACAGTTACTGAGCTAGTACATGACAGATCAGTGCTCCTCCTTATCTTCTTACCTTACCCTGATTCTCGACGGTAAGTTTATAATGATGATTTATAATTTGAGCTGTCGGGTCTGAGTTCCACATATGTCATGAAAAATAGTAAAGTAATCGCAATTGTATGTTTTAGACAAAGATGCGGTAGAGAGGCAAAAGTTAGGGATTGCAGCTTTAAATAAAGACAGAACTGTTAAATTAAGATAGACCTCGTGCAGTCTGCTTTAACTAGACTGTTAGCAGAATCATTATGTGTCTGTGGATGATGGATACAGTAGTTGTCGGGTCAGAGGTGCTCTCTGTACAAGTGTAATCCTCCATGCATTTCAGCCAATTCACAATACTGCAGAAATCGGCTTACCTCCTATAACAGGAACTTGAGTTGAATACTAAAATGGATTTGGTTGCTTTAAACTCCCCCCCCCCCCCTTGCCATTTTTTGAGAAGTGACCAAAAACCCTCCCCGTCACAGCTGAGGCTTATATTGAGTAACGAGTTGAGTCGCTCCACTGCTCCATCACCTGTTCAGGCACCGTCTCCAAGCCGACCGCATCCCATGGGCCCATGCGGGACGGTCCCCCACCCTCGCTCCGCTCTCAACCGAGATTGATGACGGTCCGATTCCGGGCAGCCAATTCCGGTCTCTCAAGAAATAATCCAGTACATTGAGAGATGAGCAGAATGTGACATGACACAATCCCAGGATGCAATGCCTCTCTTCCACCTTACTCCATACCAAATGAAGGCCTGGACTGATCTGGTCCTAGCCAGGTACAGCAGCTGCAGGCATTCCGCGGAATATTTTTCCAGTCTGCCAGTGCTGTAGCCCAGCAACAGAGAGAGAAACTAGCTTTATCCCTTTTCTCATTTATTTTCTTTGCCTTCAGAAAGCTCCAGAGAATGTGAATTATCAATATAACAGAAGCAGGTTGGGTCATAGTCTGGTTTAACCTTATTCACAGTTGTTTACTTGTGTGACAAATAACGACAGCAGATTATAAGTCAGAAATGCTCCTGTTTTTCTTGCATCACACTGTCTGGTGCGGGGTTCCTAATAAAAAAACATCTGCTAACAGATCAAATAAAATAGAACCAGGTGCGTTAGCATACATTACAATGCTGTCATAGCACAGCTTAGTGCGTGTTATCTTTATTGGACCCTGTAGGTCTTGAGAACGCTTGTACAAATGTGTCTGGGAGCCTTGTCAAGGTCAGGAATTTGATCAAGCAGACAGTCACAATGAGCTGGGTATCTGCCTAGCGTCTAAACCATGCTGTTACCCTGAGTACATATTATGTTTAAATTAAGAATCTGATTATAACGTTTTGCATTGGTGTTACTGATAATGACAAGGACTAGTATTCAAATGAATATTGTAAAAATGAGAAAGAACCCAAGACGGTGGCTAAAGAGAGACGGATGAAAATAAGTGTTTGAAATAAGCATGATTCAGAGATTTTTAAAGAGATGTGATTCAATTCAATGATAAAACGTTAGATAAATCATTAGAATATTGTATTTACTCTACCAGTTACATGATGATGAGAAACATTTAAGATTTTTAATTAAATGAGCATATTTGTGACATTGACATGTTAAATCATCTGTACAAAAGGTCATATTTTCTTGCTTCTATTGAAACACACAAGATGGAAAAAATTTCCAAATCATGTTGGAAATGCATGTGAATATATATATATATATATATATATAAAGTAAAGTAAATGCAAAATGATAGTTTTGTCACTACAGGTGGGCATCTGACTTTTGAACCCCACCAAACATGGGGTACCTTTGTACCTTTTCTTCTTTTAAAGAGCTATATTTTCTTTTATGGTCATAATAGTAGTTGAGCAATTGAGCTTTTGAAAAGTAATATTGTCTGAGTGTTTGTGTGGCTGTTTTATCGTGAATTAGTCGGATTAATTTCACATCTACTTTTTAATAGTGGCAAACTAATTAGAATGGGGAACTGATGACAAAGCCAAATTCAATTAAATGCAGCTCACTGGAATGGCGTAGTAATCTGATTTCTTAGCAAATTGGATGAAGGAGAGGTTTGATTGGTGCTGGCTGGAATGATTCACAGTCGAACCGTCACACACCGCAACAAACAAAAACACACTCATACAGTGACCTTAATGCGGTAACTTGTATGAGTTAACTAGAATGGTTGTCGTGGTTAATAGTGTTTCTGCTTGCTTCACACAGAGGTGAAGTTGCTAATAAGGGTGTATTAAAACCCTGGAGATAATGAAATAAACGCTTTTAAAAGGTACGTAGTTATGTTGTCATCAGACCTTCTTTGTTTTTCTCTCTTTTTCTCCAGACTTCCTTTCATTCTTCTAGACTTCTAGAAATCACTCTCTCATTCTTTCATTGTCCCTCTCTCTCTTTCTCCCCCCTCCCTTTTCTTGCTCCTTTTTTTCTCTCGATTTCCTCATCTCTATCTGGCCTTCAGACGATTTGTCATGGATCAGATGAGACAATTTGTCATGGATTAGTGCCCTTAACTGTGTGTGTGATAGTGAAGGCAGTCACTGGAAAAGCTGAAGAATCCTATTACAGTTCTTTTTATGGTAGTGTGTGTGTGTGTGTGTGTGTGTAAACTTGTATGTACGTACTTGTGAGTTTTAGTGAGCAAAAGCAAAATTGGCATCGCACACGGACCTTCGTACATCTATTTCATGCTATCCGAGCTGCTGAATCATGTGGAACTCTACGTGGAGGGATGTTTTATCACTGCATCACATGATAGAGACAATCGTCATGCTATGTGTTCGGTTTGCGTACTTTTTTACGCAAAATATGCAGCCATGTCGAGCTTCCCCGCATTTTCCACGTAGCTTTACTGTACTTACGCGACAAATTCCAAAATCGTACATGCCACCAATGTATGAATGCATTGTTTGGATTTCTGCTTCTACATAATGGAAAACATTTACAAATATAACAAAGGCAGCGTTAAGAGATATTCGTAATCTTTTTTCCTGGTGAGCACATGCCGCTCAGCAAAATCGAGATACTGAGATTATTCATATTTACAAAGCAAAACTGTCATTCAGAAGATGGAGAGCATGCCGTGTGCATTGAAGGATTTTCTTTAGCAAGTGCAATGAGACGGAACAGGATTAGAGACCTGCTTTCTTATCTCAGCCTCCGTCTGTAAATAAGGTGGGCATTGAAGCTCACGAAATCACCACCGGCTTATTCAAACCGTCTTGCTATGACTGGCACATCTCAAGAACGTCCAGCTCTTTCTTAGAAATATCCTGGCTTCCACACATACCCAGATCTTCACGGAAGAGCTTCATTTGAGGGACTCTAATTCATGCCAGAACTGGATAGCATTTGCATTTTAGCATTTAGATCTAATTACATGCGCTAATTACGGCTGAATGTGACTCACATCTTTGTTTGGCCCTGCGGTTGAATTCATAAAAGCGCTTCCTGATTCCCAGTCAATTCAGAAAAAGGAATTTTTGGAACTAGAAACGAAGATATGGAATCGAAGTCCAGCCTGATTTTCTAAGCAGGATATTAATACATAGATTGCTCTGCTCATAGAACTTTATAAGTGACTGATGTCTCCACATGGGAGGCTAAACTCGCCATTGATTGGTCGCAATAATCCATTTGTAATTACTGTTTTTGTTACCGTTTTCTACATAATGCTTTTTGCAAAGCATTGTGGGATTGTTTTTGTCATAAAGAATACATGGATACTGCCTCAGAATTTGGCTCAAACGAGGTACCTCAAGAGGCAACATAATTAAGATACCTTCCGTCTGGAACAGTCTTGGGTTTTGAGCCGCACCTATGATGTCTTAAAAGGCTGCCTCCATAGGCAACTCACTAGGTTTTGGAACAGAGCAATGGTGTTGCTGTCTCTTGTCTTGGCTCTTTCAGTGGATGCTACCACAGATGGCTTGGACCAGTTGCACCTTAATAACTAATTTGTTTAGTGGCTGTCAGAATTGATTATTTTAAACGTCGCAGTTAAGTTGTAAACAATCTGTGCATCGTTCAGCGTAGCAAGAGACGCGCACCTGTGTGTGTATATTAATATTGTAGGAATATTGTCAGGAATCGAACGCAAGGTGGGAAACTCTTCAGTGCTATTCTGCATGTTTTCTTTTTTTATTTCCTTCTTTGTATTTTTCTTTTTCTGGCCTTGAACTTCAGCCTTCAGGCGTGTAAGTTTGACTCGAGATACATTTATTGACTGGGTAGTTCAAAGTGTGGTCCAGGTCTAGATCAATCCCCACCATGTTGCCACAGGTCATGTTTTTCCTCTAGAGTGAATATTTTTCTTCATTTCAACCGTTTGGTTTTCGTTTCTGAAGGAAAACCATAAGCCTTTCTGAATCTCTGAATCATTACTCCTGTTTCAATGTGTGTGTGTGTGTGTATATGTGTGTGTATATTTTTGCCACTATATACAGTATATATATATATATAGTGGCACTACACATTTTGCCACTATATATACCTGAAATGGACCAGAACTAAAACACTGCGCTTCTGTTCTCTTGCATTAAAAACTGCAAGTAATAAAGCAACAGTCAAGCATTAGTGTGTCATTTGTGTGTCAGACTGTCTGTCTGTAAGGAAACTATATACTTTTGAACATGCATGCTTTATTTTAGCCATCAGTGAACATATGAACACCGGCATTGGTTTCTAAATTAACGGTCACATTTGTGTACAAACATTTACATACATTGTAAATCATAAACCGCAAAATCTTCGGATGAATTTTATTTACACTGTAAATAGAAATGTCCGTGATGCATGTGTGTTTTCAGTCTCTTTATTGTGATTGGAAAATGACAAACGCAAACGTGCTAGAATAAGTGTGAGCAGAGCTAGATAAACGAAGCGCTCGTTATGTATTTTCTGAGGGCATGAATGATTGTGTTACGTGATATAAAAGACTTGCTTTCAGTCCTCAGTAAAATTATGTATTCAACAAACACACACTTCACCTCAGCCCTGCTGGTCTATCTTCCACACAGTTTTCCCCTGGCTTCATTCCCATTGTTTTGAACCCGTGACTTACATGTATCACTGTCTTGTTTTTTTGCTGCTGGATCACAGAAACGCAGCTCTGAGGTTTGTGTGTGTTTTCATGGCCAATTTAGCAAAGCTCACTGCGGGTATTTAAAAGAAGCATTATTTATTAGAGCTTGGTTCAGACAGGCACTGAGAGGCTTCTGTTGCTCCTCTTTTCTTTTATTTATCGCTCTGTAGTGACCTTCTCTATAAATCAGCATGGCATACTTCATTTGAAGTGTGCGGTAAAAATTTACCATTTTATTATACCAAGCCCATGCAAATAACCTTGTACTAGCAGGCTAAAAGCACAACCATTTAGTGCAGCTTGTAAGCACAACAAATCTGTGGTGCTTTCAATGGCAAGATTTCACTATTACAATTGCTCATATTTGCATTTTTAGATTTTACATTTATGTATTTTCCAGATGATTTTTGACTTATAATGCATTCAAAGTGTAAGTTTTATCAGTTTTATCAGTTCATGTGTATGATTGGAGGTTTGCTCACATCCCTTTCTCTAAGTACGAAACTTTGGTGTGCAAAATCAAATATAGAAAACAATATAGAATTACATTAAGTGGCAGACTGTTTATCGTAGAACTATATCAACCCTATATATATACTATACCACCCACACTACAGGTTTTACCGGTTTTGCATATTTCCTTGTCGTCCAGGACTCAGAAAATGCAAAATTTGTCATTATTCATGAGTATTAATTCACATTTCAAGTTAAATTAAAATGTTCAGGCTGTCTCATCTTTTACAGAGTGCTAGCTGCCCCCCTTAATTTTTCCAATATCCTGCCAGCTACATATCCCAGAATTCCACAGGGGCCAATGTTTTTGATGTTACATTAGATCAGCGCAGCAGTGGGCGTCGCAGCATGTAATATCTCCTCTGTAGATAGAATGTCCCCACAATGCATTGATTACAGCAACAGCAAAAATACAGGCCCTGAACTCTTATGGCGAAAACTGTAAAATGCATGATGCTGGCGTATGGCATATATCATCCCTTTCACCACCTGTCATTTCTGCCGCATTGTTCGTCCATTCTGAAGGAGGGGGGATGAAGCAATTACGGTTTTTACTCTTCGCCGGAGAGGGCAAAACAAGATGGCAGTTTGCGATCTCTCCAACTTTTCCCTCCCCGTTGAATTCATCTGAATTGTCACGGCGCATCCAAAACCCACGAAGGCTGGAGAGGGTTCGGGGCTGGACGTGACAGTCTGTTGTGATGTGTTTATGTGTGTGTGTGTGTGTGTTGTGGAGGAGGCAGGGAGGAGTTCTCATTAAGGTGGTGTGCGTTTGTGTTGCATGACAGGTCTTTGCCTCTCCCTGACACTGACACTTCCTGTGACATGGAGGAACAGAGAGGAGAGAGAAAGAGAGAGAGAGGAGGAAAAGAGAAATAAAGACAAAGAAAAGGGAGCAGCTGTGAATGTGGGTAATATGCCTCGGAGTGACGTTCTCCGAATTCATTTTTTTTGTCACACACAAAGGTGCCGTTTTGACATCAAGCGACATATTTGAGGCATGGATCTGTTTGACTCTGCAGCTGTGTTTTAAAGACACCTGTGAGATTTTACACTGCACGCCATCAGCGCGCCGCCTTCTGCTGGTTGTGTGAGCGTTTTCGATGGGCGTTTTCTCAAATGTCATTATTTATCCATGTCACAGCACAATCGGAGTGCATTACTGTATATCACAACCAGATTTCACAGTACCAAAAATAAACATAAACTTTAAATAAAGCATTTTCGAACTTTATAAACTCTGTTCGAACCCTGTATATGCTCTTTCTCTGTTCCTAACATGTCTGTTTTAATTATAGTTGCCCAGCACTTTTTCAAACACCTATAAAACGTTCTCCATTAGACTAAGAATTCTCCCTTTTGTCTTGATGCATTACAGAGGCGTGTGAGGTCTCTTAGATACGGATCTGTGCTCTCCGCCGCATGCCTGCACGGGTGTGAAGAATTACGACTCTGCTGGAATTAGCGTGAGCACCACTTCAAGTCAGAATCAATGAACAAGATTTCAATTACACTTAACAGATGAAAGCCCCTTCACCTCTGACAGACACTCTACCCAACGGCTACGTAATGGGCAAACGCTCTGAGAAGAGACACGCTAGTCACGCTAGAGCCAATTCCTCAGTTAATGTTTAACAGATTCACAGATTTACAGATTCACAGGTTCACGGCTACTGCGTCTATAAGGGGAATGTAAAGTGATTTCTGTGTTGTCTATCAGAGACAAGCACTGGGAAACACTTGCCCACCAGTAGCGCAGTTCATTTGCATCGCGCTGGCTGCATTGTTTTTAGCATCAGATTCAGGAATCTGCGGGAGTTATGCAAAGCAGGCAAAGGCAGAAATGTTCGGGATGCTGGAGTGCAGACTCAGCTGCCAATTGTATGTTGTAAGAATGTTTCCCTAATGTTTCAAAATGTTAACAGAATAATATGTTAAAAATGTTTGGAACATTCAAAAACGGCCATTTTTTTTGTATGTATTTAAATTATTGTTGTATTAAAATTATTGCCTGGTTGTAAGAATATTATTCAAAATATTTTGAAACTGTTCTACTTAACAACTTAATTTAAGAATAACATTTTTGTAATATGATATGTAGAATGCTATATAATGTTAGAAAAGCATTTTACTAACATTACTGCAAAAACGTTTTTGGTAACTTAGAGAGAACGTTTAGAAAATGTTAGCCGATGTTCTGAGAACGTTCTCTGTTAACTGGGGAGGTTACAGCGAACTACCCTGATGGCATACTTTACAGGAACTGTACGGCATAGCTGCACAGCAGTGATCCAGATCTCAATCGGCTGTTTAAAAAGTCTGTGTGCATTGACTATGCCGTGCATCCAGATATACGGCCTGTTAAAGAGATCTTCTCCATCATTTAATCATCATTAGATGAATCACTGCTGTCATGATCAATAGAAAATGTACACAGATATCTCTTTAAAATGACATTCTTCTTTGCTCCTGCTTTCTGCAATGTAAGACTACGACGATAGTTACACCAGGAAAACAGTGCCAAGTTTTGGGAATGAGGCACGATGTATAATGAACCTCATTTACATAGAAAGGAGGCGTTTCTGAACTGAAAAAAATGACAGACTTCATTTAAATACTCAAGGCGAACACATTTAGCACCTGGTTAAACTAGATATGGGTTGTTAGTGAATAAGATGTGTGCTTAAGCGCTGAAATATCTCGTTAAAAACTGCTGCAGCTGTTTAGAGGTTTTCTCCCTATATCTAAAAGGGGACATAAACAGACTCATTTTGTGTATCATCTACCACCGACGCCCAATAGCACACTTAGTATTTGAACCTTATGGCCGCAGTAATAGAAGTCGCTCTGAATGATGGAGGTATAAATCGGGTCACGTGATGTAACGCGATACTGAAGAAACCAACTGCGATTAATTGGTTAGAAGGCTGCTCTGGTGCTCACATCGTTTAATCCCGAAATGGCTCCATAAAACGATGCTCCAGTTTGTCTAGAATTACATCTTGTGTTCAATTTAGTTTTAGAGGTAACATAAGCTAGCATGAGTTGCAGTTGCAAGGAGAAACGCTAGCCGGAATGTATTATTTAGGATTGGGCGTGATAGCCACTCAGAGGTTGCAGACGACATGGGCCGGGAGAAGATGCACAAGATCAGTCCCTAAGAAATGACCAGCATCTATCATTATTTGCAGATGCGGCTCCTGGGAGACGCTGGGACTCATCATCGGGTTGCCTGCTGTTCAGGCATTTTGTTTGTGTAGGTGTGTGGACAGATGGTCTCTATTTGATCTGGGAGGGTAGTAATGGCAGAGGAGATGGTCTAAACGAGTACCTGTCACCAGGACTCATGAGTTGGCCATCATCTCAGCATCCCCTCCATAAATATGTTAACATTGTTAAATGGGCCACGGTCTGCAGCTGCCCAGCTTAGGGTGCCACTGCCAGGAACGTCGGGCGCCGTGCCACCCATGCGTTTTAGAGCGGGCGAGTGTGTGAGTGATGTCAAAATCAAACACCTGAGAGTCTTTTAAAAGGATTACTTATGCAAATGATACGTCAAATAGCTTGTTTGTCGAAGGTGGAAGATAAATGATCTAATGCTATTCAAAGAGTCAGTCCATCAGTATCTTCTTTTCCGTGGAAAAGCAATGATTATTCTAGTCTGGTTTCTAAAGCCAGGTGTTCTTATTATGCATTTTTACTTATAATTCAGCTTCTGCTGTTTATTCACTTAAAAAAAACAAATCTTAAGACAACCTGAGTTTGCTGGTCTAACCAAGACCAACAAACCAGCTTAGGCTAGTTTAAGCAGATTTTTGCAGTAGCATCACGTGGAACAAAAATATTCCAATAGTATGTAAACAAACGTCAACGTTACGAATGTCACTCGTATTAAAACCGCTATTGGTCTTTGGGCGACGCGCCAGGTTTCATATTCGTTCCTTATCTTGTCACACCTGCGAATCCATTTTTGAAGGTTAGATTTAAAGGCAAGAAAATTGTACTCTTATCGTCCTTTTCTTGGTCTTATGAGATGTTAGATTACACATTTTACCCTGAGCCATAGACAGAAACTAATCTCTAGCGCTTGTAAAAAAACGTGGCCGGGCCATAAAGGCGACGGCTCTGCCAGTCTAAATCATGATATTAGTTCCTTAATAGCCCGATATAAAGCAGCGAATCAGAGAGCTGCTTTCTGGCCCCGGCGACGGGCAGACAAGAGCAAGAATGCTTTGAGATCATCGCGAGACAGCTCACCCATGACACATTGAAGGAGACCTGTCAGTTCCAGAACCCTCCACCATTTTTATCTCCCGAAATAAGTCTCATCTTTGCCTTATAGCCGAGACAATTTTAGGTTAACTGGTGGCTTAGTTAATATTGTGAAGACATATAGACATATATTACATATAAGCGTAATTGCTGTGCGTGCAGTTATGAAATGCTTCTTCATTAATCTTATGGACTAAGGTTATCTTTTAGCTCCATGTGTGTGTGATTTGTGTGGCTCTACGTGTGTGTCAAAGGAACCCTTTGTTTTGCAGGAAGTGTGAAGAGGAGCACTATTATACTCTATAAATAACTGTGCAATTAGCATTTGAATGGCAAAAAGAATTCATTTTCAAGGCTTTTGAATCACGCACTGACAAATTAGCAGTCATTTTATGTCACTGAATCCTAATTGACTGAATCCATTGACAATGGTGGGAAATTTAAAGGGCCAGTGCATGTGCAAAATACTCCAGCAAATTCTCTCAGTGGGATACTGCTTTCAAGGTCATAAATGTTGACTTCGATCCAGTCTTCAAGGTGTCCTCAAGATCTAAGAACCTAAAAACAAGAAGTAAAATATCTAAGAACTAAAATTAGCTCAGTTACAGTTTATTTACAGTGTATTTATGTAGTTATATTGTTTAGAACAAAAAAAAAACAACTGTACAGTTTTGATAGCCTATATACAAAAATATTTCACCGCAGAATGCAGCTGACCAATTAGAATCAAGTATTCAAGAAGACAGTGTAATAAAAATCTATTCGTTTATTAAGTTGTTCAGCAGTTTACATACATTGATTCAACGTAACATTTAGATTCAAATGCTAAAAATATTTGGCCGTTTCTATGAATTGTCATGGCTCTTTGAAAGTCTTGTGTGTAGAGCAATCAAAAAATAGTTATGAAACTGGACACAACACTGTCGGGTCTGTTGAGACACAAAGACAAGACCTAGTATGAATTCTAGATTAAATCACACTGGATGAAAACTCATTTGCCCATTCTACAAAACATTATCATTAAAAGAAATTGTGTTTGGTGGATTGAGTGAAATGATTTCATTTGTTCCTTTGTCCTATTCACTCTTCTGCCTGCTCTCAAGATGACGTTCTGTGCTGTGTCTGACAGACACCTCCAGCTTGCATTGAGTTCTCACTTTCCACAAAACCCAATTCAGTGACAGACACCCAGGCGTATCATCCACCACAAAACTGTATACAATTTGATATGCTTAAAACAATGGCTCATGAGACTCATCCCTGTCAAATGAGTGATGCCTTTTAAAAAGACACAAAGCTTATTGTTAATCTTTCTTTATTCTTTGCCCAAACAAAACATTTAGGTTTAGATTTTGCTCTTGGCTCTGCTCTGCTAAACAAACTCTAATTCTATTCTGCCCAAAATGTTATGAAAAAACAACTAAAATCTGAGAAGAGTTTGTGAAGAGAGTTTTTTCCCCCCCAATAAATGTAGAGATTCAATCCCTGCCTCCCTGCTTCTGTTTTTAGGTCTGGAACTCTGCCACTCTCTGTATGATAATTGTGTCCTGTCGTAGCAGCTAGCGCGAGCGTTCCTCAGCCAAGAGAATGTGTCAAGCATTGTATTTAGTTGCTCATTCGTGCCGGTCCTCTGTTCTCAATCCAATTTATCAGCCGTAATGCACTACAGAAATTGTCTCTTTAAACAGCTGTCTAAAGACGGTCGAGCCAAAATAAGGATGGTGCTGAATCTTATGGTTCTTATGGAGGAGATGAGGCAGGCCGGGGAGACCAGACTTAGGAGCTCAACTCAGAACACAGGTTGTCAGAAAGAGTATCAAAACTTTTGAGCTTGAAGATTACCAGGAGAACATGTTCCTGGATCAGAATCTTTGGATCTAACAACAATTCTATCGTCCAATCATAACTCAACATTGTGTGTACCACGTTCCCCGTCCAAAGAATCTGATAAAAAAATGTTGTTCCAAAACAAATGAGGATTTTGAAACAGGAACATCTCCTGTTTGGCAAGATAATGGTCTCCATAACCCTCTAAATCAAAGGGCTGTTTGATTGGTTGCTATTAGTGATGTTTCAGGAACAGTAAACCATGTTGATTTAGGAACATGTTTATAAATCATGTTAAGAAAGAGCCATCGAGAGAGGGGGAAGAGAAAGGCAAAATAAGAGCAAGGAAAAAGAATCTGAAAATGAGGTTCTGAATTATGAACTCTTTAGACAGGTGTTGAGAGTGTGTGAGACAGAGAGACTGCAGACAGAATCAGCGCAGCCTGACAGGAGTCTAATTTATGAGAGATTACATATGTTTTCTCTCTGTCTGTGCAGTGACAATCAGCATAAAGTCTTGTCATTTGGCAGGCCAAAACCCTCCCACGTTGACAGGAAGAACGCTTCTGACTGACATCCCAGCTAAGATGGAACATTCTCAGAATGTTGGCTAGCATTCTCTAAAAGTTCTATTAAAGTTCTCTCAAAGTTCTTTCAGAGGTCTTTCAAAGTTATTAAAAATGTTCTTGCAGTAACTTTAGTAGAACGTTCTGCAGTTATATATAACATTACATATATATATATTATACAATCAAAAACTTTATTCTAAAGTAGTTAGTGGAACGTTTTAAAATGTTACAGAATAAAAATGTTTGAATAACGTTCCTATAACCAAGCAATGTTAATACAACGTCTAAAAAAATCCCACATGAAGCAACCAACCACAATTATACATATGTGTTTTTACATGTTTCAGCTAACAAAGGAAATAGAGTGTATATATAGGGAAATATAGTGGAAACTCATTTAAATAATGGCACAGAAGTTTCAAACAGAAACTGACAGCCCAGAGAAAATTACCTGAAAATATGATTTAGTGAAGAAAAGATTATTGTACAAATCAGTGTGTTCTGCAAAATGCTCTGCAATGGGGAAAACCCAAACTTTGGCAAATCCAGTCAGTAGTTTTTCCTTATTGTTTAATAATCAGGTATTGTCAGGTATTTCCTTATTGTTTAAAAATCGGTACTTTCTACATAACTTTCTCAGGGGGCTGAAAACAGTGTGCCCAGAATCTTAAAAAATAAAGACACATTGCCACTTATGATTCTGTTTTTGTGTACTCTGTGCATCAGACGGTCCGTGGGCGTCACGTCTACAGCTGAGAATAGTGGTGTAGTGACCGTGAGAATTCAGGCACAGAAGTAGACCATTCCTCTATATACTGCATCATTTCCTCTGCCAACTCTTCCAGACTGTGTGTGTGTGTGTTTGGTTTGCAGATGTGCATAACAGAGAAGGTTATTGTCACACACTGGGGATACCTGCAGTCACAGAGGGCAATGCTGTGCCCATGATGATTGTGTGTGTATGTGTGTGTGTCAGATGGAGGGCTGCAGCTGTCAGTTGTCAGATTCTGTTGTGATGAAAAAGGAGTGAAAGAGTAGCAGTCTCTCTCTCTCTCTTTCTTTCTCTCTCTCTCTCCTCACGATGTTCGGCTCTAAATGACTTTTTAAGGTTGACTTGCTGGCTTAGAAGACTTTTAATCTTTTCATTGTTGTTGTACTAAAGTCGAAAATCTCAAATGAAAAATGAAGACAGACTTCTGAAAAAGAAGACAGACTTGCCTTCGAAGTTCACTGAAAACATTTTGATTAAGAACTGCCTTTACTCGCTGCAGTTCTGCATGTATAAGCGCGTTTCATACTCTTACAGGCACATTGTGCATTTATGCCCTTGGTCTCTTTAATGTATTAGACTGTGTTTGGCATTTCTTACAAGGAGCCTATTGTCCGTCTCTGGAATACAGTTCGCAGGGTGAATCCTGTGTGGTCAACAAAGATATCTGCATTAGAGAGGAGAAGGTGTATGACTGCAGTCAATGCTAGAACGGTGACACATCTGCAGATATACCCTTGTTAGTGTACGTGTGCAAACATTGGACAGAGAATTGGGGGTGTTTGTATTGTCAATGGAGTGATTTTGCTTGTTTGAAGTAAGGCTGGGTAAAATAATGCAAGGAATCACCTGGCTATACAAACTTAACCAACAAACAGAAAACTGCAATGATTTTAATATGCTTTTAATTATGGCCATGTAGTCTTCGCTTTTGCTAAAGCGCAAACATACTTTGTATATTTGCACACATTCTCTCTCTTTTTCTCTCTCTCTCTCTCTCTCTCTCCCTCTCTCTCTCTCTCTGTCTTTTGCTCCATAGAATAATGTGTCATTATCTTTTAATCAGGTCCCATGTCTCGAGACTCTGGCTGGTATGAAATGCATGTGGTGGATCAATGTTTTCAGACCTCACATCTTGTTTTAATCAGAACATCATCTTTTCTCAACCTTTCCAGCACACAGAACAGATCAAGCCAAAGTGGTTTCTCTCTCTCTCTCTCTCTCTCTCTCTCACACACACACACACACACACACACACACCTTAAGATGGATCTTGTTCTGAACTTGTGACTTTTTTGTGAGTAAGACTAGCAGCCAAAGGGGACTGTTTTGAAATCAACTCTTTTAGAGCTGTTTTAAGTGTTGTATCCTTGATTTAATTCATTAATATTTATCTTCTACTGTACACTTACACTGTACATCTACTGTAAAGTGTAAGTGGCTTTATCAAACAAATGTCTGTTTGATGTAACATAGTACATATTTTCCACAATTTCATTATGTTCCAATGGTAGAACAAAATGATTCTTTTGTGTAAGTGCGTATACTTCAATAAACAGATTAAAATACTCTGATAAATAGATGAATATGACTGCCATTTTGCCAGACTAATAAATAATCTCTTTCTCTACTTGTATCTTGCTTCCACAATAGTCACCCTAGAAACCTTTCAAAACCACAGCCTGCAGAAATAACAACTCAAACCTGAAATTTGTCTTCTCACTTATACGTTGTTTGACATGTTTTGACAGCGTTTGTAAAATCGGGGACGTCAATGTACCTTTTTCTTCCACAAAGGAAGACGGCAAAATACAGAGCGTGTAATTACACAGCCGGGAGATCCTGGCCAATGGTTCCGATGGCATTGATCGAACAGGAGCTCCAGAGCGTGCTCTGAGCTCGGTGTACAGATGAACTGTGGACAGAAAGGTCAGCTGGTTCTCTGCATTATTCATCATAAGGAGCGCAGAAACACTGAGCCATGTCTCAGGGGCATTCACCTCTGTTACACTTTTGACCCGCCGACACCCCGCTGTAAGACTTTTTTCATGAGCCAACAGCTCTTTTAATAGCAGCAGAATCATCGTGGCTTGCGGGAGCACTGGCAGAACTCGGGCAGACCCCATTTTGCCCCCTCCAGGGCTTTAACATAACTTTGATCTTTGGTACAATGCCCATTTGGGATTCTTTCTTCCTTCTCACAGTCTTTGATTTGGTTCCAGGCTTTTAGCAGATGATTAGGAGACACAAACCAGTGAGGGTTAGCGTGGAGGCAGGGACAGAAAACCTGCTACATTTACATTTATGCATTTGGCACTTTTATTAGGGAGTTACAGTGCATTCAAGTTATACATTGTTATCAGTACCTGTGTTCCCATAGCTAACAAAATGCTCTTCAACTGAGCTACAGGACACTAGAGAATGTTTTACTCTTGTGTGTGTGTGTGTGCACGCAGGTATGTGCATTAACATTATTGTCATGGGATCATGCCAGCGGGGGTTGGCACGCTTGTCTGTGGCATGTCATGCATGAGGACGTTTACAAACCTTTCAAAGGAGTGTGTGTGTGTGTGTGTGTGTGTGTCCACATATGCTCCAGGTGCCAGATATGCGTGTATGTGTTTATAGAATCTCCCCAGCAATATTTGCTGTAATAAGACTGATGAAATATTAATGTGGTTCTCTGGTTTAATGACTCATAAATTGCATTCAGATATTCAGCAATCTTGCATTCTCATAACTGGTTCACGGACTTGTTAAATCGCCTAATTTAAAGCTCATGGAGGCAGTAAGATTGTGATGCAGAAAGTAATATATTTTAGAACAAAAACCCAAGCTGATATTTTTGGAACTCTTCCACAGTCCACGTACCTCTACATGAATAGATATTATCTAATATCCCCCGATGACATTGAATTAGATTCTGTAAGAGCATCAAAGCATGTCTCACAAGTTTTTTTATTTGTATATATTTTTAATTATGTTTTACCCTCAAAAGTTAATAATTTGTTAAAATTGAGTTTGTAGATAGAAATCAAAATGAAATTTAGGGGCCAGGCTACATGGATTGTGAATGAGTGTTTGTTTAATTGTATGTGTAAGGGGGTTACTTAACCATTTACTGGGGACAAATATGTACCCCAAATCATCAAAAATTGACAAATCTAAGCAAAACCTTCTGAGGACGTCTTCATTCGTACAAATGCTATAAAATATGGTAACGTTTTTTTAAATTGTAAAAAGGCAGAAGGTTAGCGTTAGTTTGTGGGTTAGGTAATATTGTGTATAACTAGCTGTGTATATAAACAATAGAAGTCTATGGAATTTTCCCATTCAGATAATTATATTTAGATAAGTAAGCGTATGTGTGTGTTTGTGAGTATATGTGTGTGTGTGTGTGTGTGTGTGTGTGTGCGTGTTTAATGTGTCTGCATTCAGACTGACCCATTGTGACATGGCAGAGCCCTGCTTTGATATTACATTATTTAAATGCACTAGCTATAATGCATTTAATTATCTGGTAGTGTGATGCAGACAATTAATGTGTTTGCTTAGTGTGTGTGTGTGCTTACAGAGGCCATTCTTTTGTGAGTGATTTGGTTAAGCCAGTGTAATCTCTCTCATTAGCGCTGGTGTGTTTGAGCAGTATGCTGCTGTGTCTGTGATGGGGATTTAACTGTTGCCATTCACATTATAAGTGTACTGGGCGTACTGGGCGGGGGTACGCATAAACACGTACAAACTCAGACCTGCACACTTACAGAGAGCTTGGTGTGATTCTAAACTCAACATAAGTGACATTTCCCTGTTTAACTTGTCTTAAGTCTTTATCTGACACACTTGCCTCTCCCAAGTGACTTTCTACATTTTATAATTGAATTTATTTCTTTTTCCTGTCATTAAAATCCTTATATACTTATATACCGATTTTGTATGATTGTGGGAGCCCTGTTCTCCCTCCGAAGACAATATCTAACATGTTCATGAACAAGAACATGTGAAATGAAGAAATCCTGAAAGGATACCAATTGGCTCGTTCATTGTTGCGCACGAAAAAATCTAAAAGAGAAACAAGAATTCAATTCAGTGCCGTCTTACTGGCTCAGGTTGGGTAACAATACACCCACTCACACATTAACACGCTCACACAGAGTGACATTCAGAGATGTCTGGAGTATTGTTGTTGGCCATTTTCTATCCCCAACTCACACAATTATGATGTGAGCTGGATATATAATGACTTCTCCTGGTGGTGCCAAATAAGGCCAGTTTTTATTATAACTGTGGTGGAGAATTGGGTCGAGATTTCCTGCAAGACATTCACATGTTCTAAATCTGAATGGAACAAAATAAGTCATGTTAGAAGAGTGAACCGAAATCAAATGAAATGCGGATAATGAATTTTGCTAGGTTTCTTTTGCCTGCAGCTGTCTCGGTACTTCTGTACAGTACATTTTCACTCGCATAGCTGTTTGCACTCCCAACCTGTGGCCTCCATTTAAAGGCACAGTACACCTAGAAATAATCATTTAGTTACCCTTATAACGTTCCAAACTAATTGAACTTATAGATAGTCTAGAGCCCAAAACTCGTTGTATCGAGGTGTTTTGTAGAAAGAGCAAAAAATACAGCAAATCCCGTTGCACTTAAACTTGGTAACTTGGTCATTTTAATGTGAACAGGCCTTTAAAAGTTACTCTTTAGGAAAATACTAATAAAATAATCTAAGCTCTGCAATCTATTGAAGCGGGCATCATTCCTCATCCTCATTCCTATGTATATTTCATAGAGCGCTTGTGAAGCAAACAGTTGCTAGCATTCCATGCTAATGAAAAATGTCACCCCTCATCGTCTTCCAAATCTCCCAGCATTCATTTGAACAAAAGGTTAGCTGCCTGAACGCACAGTCCTCTGCACTTTTATAGACTTGCATAAGCGCTGTCTCCCTCTGGCAGCTTGTGTGTTTTTTTTATTTAGACATCTCACATCCCTCCACCAATGCCACCTTTATGCACATATAATCATCCTGCCCACCTTCTGTCTAATTCTCTCTCTGTTACACTGGGAATGCCGGTTTATGAGGAGGGACACACTGCCGGGCCCCCGGGCTGCGACGCATCTGGAGCCTGCCATAAACAGTCCTGCTCCAGCAAGCCGACACAGCAGCTACCTAGTCCCATTCTGTAGCTCATATTCTCTCTCTCTCTCTCTCTCTCTGTGCTGTCTGCGCTGCATTCGTGAGCCAGATCTCACAAAGTTTTGTTTGTTTCTCTCTGTGATGTTTCTATCTGGATATAACACGGGGGTCGCGGAGTTTGTGTGCTAGAGAAGATTTCTCCAGCTCCTAAGCCATAAACTTAC
>JAZGTI010005717.1:0-24862 GCA_036877585.1 Botia kubotai
AAAATATACACTTAGCTCGTATGTTGTGTTTTACCTACTCAGGACTAGTACTATTTCACTTATGTATGCTTTGTTTTCTCTTGTACTGAATGCTTTTTTTGTGAACCTCAATTGTAAGTCGCTTTGGATAAAAGCGTCAGCTAAATGACTAAATGTAAATGTAAATGTAAATATTTGAATTAATTTCAGAATATTGTTGTGTAAATTCCTAAAGCAGTTCCTCTGTTGTGCTAATGCAGGCAGAGATCTGTATTTCTTGCTTTAGGCTTACCTGTAGCGTAGAGCAGGTATTTTTCTTTCTGCAGCAATGGAAAGAACTGCTGTGACCATAACATACCCAACTCCCGCAGAGCCCATGGCGTGACCTGACGGGCTCCCTAAAACAGACAATCGTTAGCCGTGCGAGAGAGATGTGTGTTATATCCCCATACACAGAAATGTTAATAGTGCTAATATTTTACACAAATATTGTGTAAAAAAGAAAATGTTTTATGGTGTTGCCATTTTCTTTCTATAATGCCAAACCCCTGCATGAAAACTAATGCCAAATATCCACACCCATGTCTATGCATTTCAAATTATAGAAAAGCACAACAGTCAGGTTAATAATGATTAATTTTAATTAGTCCAGAGTAATAACTCAGGTCAAGAATGAATGGATAGTTGGCAGGAATATGTGGAATATTACTAGTAAGTGATATGAATGACTTCATTAAAAATGGCCCTTGATCTGGAACAGAATGATAACCTGGATCAGACCCATTTACACCTGGCAGATTAGAAAAGAAACTGGCATAAATTGCAGTTACAATCAGATGGTCATTATTACAATAGGGTGATTAGGAAATTAAATGATTCATTAGACTGAAGAGTATTGAAACTAACACAATCGGAAATCGGTAAACAGAATTTAGCAACAGACCAATCAGAATCAAGTTATTTAGAGAGTGATCTAACAATCACAAATATACCTGGTCCAGTTTCACATGTGATGGGGAACTGTTTCAGTTCTGGGTGTTTCATAGGACCGTAAAACTTGGTCTCCTGCACCCACCAGTATGGTCGCTCACCAGATAAAACCCTGAGAACATATTATTAAAAGGCATTTATATTTTATATATAAATATATATATATATACAAGAATCACATATTTGTAAAAAAACAAGTTTTATGCTGATCAGAAATATTACTTAATAACTGAAACAACCTGCAGAAATCCTTTTTAAGAGCATAATTAGATCTTTGGGTGACAATTACACGAACACTTTTTAGTTAAGAACACAAAAGCCAAAGAGCATCTCACCACTTCAGGACGAGGTTTAGCCAATCTCCAACCACAGCCACCCAGATGAGCTTGATGCCCACAGCTCTCCGCAGATGAAACCAAATGGGAAAAAACACAAAGAAGGTGGTATGGAGATCAGCTATGGAGGAGATCCATTGAAACTGTTTCTCAAAGTTTCTGTGTTCTGTCTGCAAATGGATGGCTATGTTCACCCCCCAGCTGTGAAGCAGGTCCATCTTTGCAGGCTGAGATCAGTTTGGTCACTACGGCACAAGACTGAAGATCAGACTAGAGATAAAGAAGCAGACTGCCAGGCTTCGTTCTACTCCAGTTGGACTTTATCAAGGCTGGAGTTGGTTTTGTTTGCAGGTCTACAGGAGAACTCAGAAACCCTCACATCTCATGACCTTTAACCCTTTGATGAGCAAACACTGATGAAATGTTTGTGACACACTGATAGGTTTTGACTTCAGATATGTGCTGTGATGTCACTGTGATGTCTTACATTGAGACTTTTAATGCAAATGACACAACTATCATGGGTCTGTTCGTTCTGTGACTGATAGTAATGATCTGCAATCACTGGTGGACAGTACAAACAACCTCATTGATCCAATTGATTAACTGATAAAACTTTCCTCTTCTGATGTGTGACATTGTTTTGTCTCATGATTTCAGAATTCTGTGTGAAAACAGAATGTTTTACTTGTGTTGTTAGGAGATTAGCACTTTGTGGTAGTGTGCAACTTGTTTGAACAGCTGTTTAATTTCTTTGGGCTCCTTTGAATTGAGGCAGTGAACTAAGGCCTGTGTGATGCCCAACCTATTTCAGCATGTCATAAAACATAAGGGTGATCTCTTTTAAATTGGGGAGTGAAATTAAGTCCTATGTGAGAAGATCATGTGGGATCTTTTGACTTGGGAAATGTACAGAGTCCAACATCCTGGCAGTGAGTTTTGTGTATTTATGTAGCACACATGTAAACAATGCAGTTCAATAGTAATCAGAAAATGCTTATGCAAACAGTAAAAGGAATGGCTGTCTGACAGTGATATGTTTCCAGTAGTTCTGTGATTATTTTGAACAGGATGCTTCTGAACTGTTTGGCCTAGTTCTACAGAGGTAAATGACTAGGCAAATAAATAGATCAATCAGTTTTGTTTGTTTTGGATACTCGAATAGGTGAGTAACTTTGAATTAGGCTGCATTGGTTTAGTTAAAATGCTGTTTTTAAAAATTTCAACACAAGAACATCACTTTCCATCCCACAAAGTTTTTTTTTATTATGATTATATTTTTTTGTTTTCATATTATTTTAATGACACTTAAGCAGTACAACCCCCCTTAATATTTAAATACAAATAAATGATATTATTTGTGGTACTGCCTTGAATTTATGCTGATGAAGTACATTGCATATCATTGTACTTCAGTAATTTTCTTAATACAGTAAACATGGCTGTAATGCGGTAATGAAAATCACCTTTGGCAAATTTACAAATAAACTTAACAGTAACATGTCTGGACACATTACAATAATTATAATTTTAAGGGAGAAATGTGATTAAAATGAACATTTAAAAAAGTCTGATTTGCTGTATGCAAAATGTTGTTTATTTTACTTCATGTCATGAGATTCCTTCACAATATACAGACAGAAGTTCTGTATAATAAAAAAATTAAAGCTTTGTTTTGAAATACAGTTTTTGAAGGAAACAGTAGCGGGTTAACAGTGATGTCACAGGAGTTCACCATCTTTTCTGCTTCCCTTCTCTCCTGAACTTATTTATGTGTTATCTGTTGGACAAACACACTCTTAACTCTGACGGGGTTTTTTATTACACATGTGCTCAAGGTTCAAAGATCGTTCTGTCCATGCGTTGTGCTGATGGGCTGCTGGTATAAAAGCAGAGGCAGGCGGAGAATGATCAACCTTACTCGCTCTTCAGCAAAGAGAGAAAGTGTTTTAGAGAACATCTGAACATGGACACTGTGATGGACACACTACAGGGGTTGGGGGTGAGCAGCACCCAATACCTGCAAACACATTACAAAGATGCCCAGGGCTGGTTTCTGTTTGTCTCCTTCGCAGCAGATCTGAGGAACACCTTCTTCATTTTCTTTCCCATCTGGTTCCATCTGAAAGAATCAGTGGGCATCAAGCTCATCTGGGTGGCTGTGATTGGAGATTGGCTCAATTTAGTCTTCAAATGGTAAGCATAGTTCTGCATTAAGAAGCAATTTGGGATTTTATTCAAATCTCATGTTCAATTGAATACTGATATCATAAAGATGACTGTTGCTTTTACAGGATTTTGTTTGGAGAACGTCCATATTGGTGGGTCCATGAGACTTCCTACTACAGCAACAGCTCTGCCCCTCACATTGAGCAATACCCCATGACCTGTGAGACTGGCCCAGGTGCGTAACAGACACACTGTAGTCCTCTTGAGACCTTCTTATCCTACAACAGAAGAGCACTCACTTTGATTGCTCGTTTCCTAATGCAGGTAGTCCATCTGGTCATGCTATGGGTGCTGCTGGTGTTTACTACACATTGGTCACCTCCATACTTGCCATAATGCTGAGCAAAGAGAAGAAACCTTCATCCAAGAACACGTAAGTCCTTTCAAATCAATGAATGACATCAGAGTTACAGTAGATGACTGAAAGGTTCCAGTATTGCAGGGCCAAATAACAGCTTTCGCCATTCAAAACAGATGACAGAGTTTTGCTTGTAAAGTGAACTGTGTGATTTATGCCAGTGTTTTTAAATCACAGGTATCTGCGTGCTTCACTCTGGACACTTTTCTGGACAGTTCAGGTCTGTGTGTGTCTTTCACGCGTCTTCATCGCAGCTCATTTTCCACATCAAGTAATCGCTGGTGTTATTACAGGTCAGTATCTCTTAGGTCAGCCCACCTTAAAATTTTTAGTTCACCATCACGTGATTTATGCAGTCATGTTTCAAACCAGTACGACCTTTTGTCCTGTCTGGACCAAAAAAGACAAAGTTAATCAGAATGTCGAAGCTTCTGTGTTTTATACGTGGATGGGGAGCAGAAGCTGTAGGAGAACATAATTTAGACATGTTAGGTGTAGGAAAACAGCTGTAGTCCATTTAACATGTGCACTTATTTTAGCCATATAGAAACTGTCTGCAAGGGAAAAAGTATATTTTCTCAGTTATATTTGTGTCACAGGGCAGAAAGCAAGTCAAGGGTGATTCAATGATGTCAGCACATTAATATATGTTAACTGTACCTTTGACATTACATATCTTTACATGAACTTTTTGCATCTGGCTCACAGTTTAATCAGCAATAAGCAACTATAATAATTAATAAACAACTCACAGTGCATTTAATATATGCATTTTTTCATATATGCAATTGTCTGGGATTTAAACCTTGAACACAAAACAACTGGTTACAGCTGTTGAGGTTGTATAAATGAAGTTTTGTTCTTGTTTTGCCAGGAATGATGGTTGCTGAGGCCTTCAACAGACAGCAGTGGATCTATAACGCCAGTCTGAAGAATTACTTCAACATCACTCTGTTTCTTCTCTCTTTCGCGGTGGGCTTCTACGTACTCCTGAAAGTTCTGGGTGTGGATCTGCTGTGGACCCTGGAGAAAGCCCAGAAATGGTGCATCAATCCAGCCTGGGTTCACATGGACACCTCTCCCTTCGCCAGCCTGCTGAGAAACATGGGCACCCTGTTTGGTCTGGGACTCGGCCTTCACTCACCGCTCTACACAGAGAGCAAGAAGAGCAGCAGCACTCATGTCCGGGTCGTCTGTATCATTACTTCTCTGTTCCTGCTCCATCTGTTTGATTCCATCAAGCCTCCAACACACACCGCTGCACTCTTCTACCTTCTGTCCTTTTGCAAGAGTGCCACCGTTCCTCTGGCCACAGTCAGCATCATCCCATACTGTGTGTCTGGAGCTCTTGGTTCAAAGAGCAGGAAACAGCTTTAAGCTAGAAAAGAACTGCAAGATTGTAAAACATCTACAGAGCAGCTCCTGCCATCACTCTGATGAACACTGAACACACAAAAAGTCTATATTAACCCGTTATATTGCATGTATTGTTAAGGATTTGTCATGTGAGATGAATTTTCATCTTAGATCCTTTTGATCTTCAAGAGAAGGTCTTGTATTTGACAAAATAAGTTCTTTTTTGAGAACTAAAAGAATTATCTGTCTATAAGAGGACTCATATTGTTATCCCTAAGATGTGTATGTTTTTGGATGTTTTTTCTGTAATATTCTATTTTTGAAAAAAAATCTTTAGGTCATTTTTAATAAAACACTGAAGATATATTTTGTTCTGCTTTGTTGTTTTCTGATGCACATTAAAACGGAAGAATGTTTGTGAGCTAAAGCATAAGCCAGAAAACAAGAATCAAAAACACATCTGACACACTTTAATTACAATGCAAATTCATGATGTTAATAATCAATATGCAATTAGAGGTCTGTTTTAATAGCTTAACTCAATTTTACTTGTAGTGATCACTGAGACTAATAAAATAAATCTGGAAGCAATTGCCAAAACCAATAAAATTTAACTGCCCAGCAACATTTAACTGATTAATTTTTAAAGCCCATTTTGTGAATTTTAAAGGAATAGTTCAACAAAAATAGGCTTTTCTTTTTCATATTGTTCTAACACAGAGAATATTTTACAGAATGACATGAGGGTGAATAAATGACAGATTCTCATTTTTGAACAGTTTCTTAATCCTTTAACATGACGCTCAAACCAGGACCATAAACACAACACAGTTCAATGTTTCCAGCAGAACATTCCTTATATTTTGATGTCTGATATCTTCCGTCTCAAATCTTCAGACTGATCCTGTCTGCTGATGCAACATGTTCTTATCATTACAATTATGTCTACTCATGTCTAATGATTGACAGATAACAGAGCGTTGGAACAGGCCTCGTTGAGCCATGAAGAGTTTGTGTTAAAGTATAAATGCAAAACTGTATTGATAGACCTGCTGTTTATTTCAGATCAAGTTAAGAAGTTTTCTGTAAACTCACACATAACAGTGTACCATGTCACAGAGTCCAGTGATTTCTCTTTGATACACAATAATCACTGCAGCTCAAATCACTTGATCCTGCAGTCTGGATCATTTGCTGATCTGTTGTGTGTGTGTGTGGATCATTTGCTGATTTGCTGTATGTGTGAGTGTGTGTCTGGATCATCTGCTGATCTGTTGTATGTGTGTGTCTGGATCATCTGCTGATCTGTTGTATGTGTGTGTCTGGATCATCTGCTGATCTGTTGTATGTGTGAGTGTGTGTCTGGATCATCTGCTGATCTGTTGTATGTGTGAGTGTGTGTCTGGATCATCTGCTGATCTGTTGTATGTGTGTGTCTGGATCATCTGCTGATCTGTTGTATGTGTGAGTGTGTGTCTGGATCATCTGCTGATCTGTTGTATGTGTGAGTGTGTGTCTGGATCATCGGCTGATATGTTGTATGTGTGAGTGTGTGTCTGGATCATCTGCTGATCTGTTGTATGTGTGAGTGTGTCTGGATCATCTGCTGATCTGCCGTATGTGTGAGTGTGTCTGAATCATCTGCTGATCTGTTGTATGTGTGAGTGTGTCTGAATCATCTGCTGATCTCTGAGTGTTTGTGTGGATCATCTGTTGTAGATATGAGTGTGTGTCTGGATCTTCTGCTGTGATTGTGTGTCTGAAGATCAGTTGAGCTTCATCACTCCTCCCCTGCCGTGAGTTTGCAGCTGTGCTTCTGCAGTAAAGCCTCGGCTTCTGCTCTCCTCACCAGACTGTTAGCTTTACCCTGATAACGTCCTGCCTTTCCAGCTCCTTTACCCTGCAGCAGCTCTGACACCCTAAATATAATGACACAAATAAAAAAAATAAAAAAAGACAGGCATCACTGCATGGGAATCAAGCATATTTTTTATTTTCAAGGAACCTGCATTTTTGCTCGAAGCTACTTTACTCAATTCAATGTATTGTACTGTATAGTGATTTTCACAAAATATTGTAGTATTGTAGTATAATAAGTAGTTTTACAAAGAACAGCGCCTTACAAACTCTCAAGTAAACAAGCCATATTTGAGATTATGATGCTTCTTTAAGTCACTTGTTTCTCAGTACAATGTGATGCAATCATGTGTTGATTAATTTTTATATTTTGAAGTTTTTCTAGTTAAACTTAAAAGTCAATGCTCACCATCGTTGTATTAAATATGCACAGTTCAAAGCTGTGCACTAAATATTAACAGATATGTCCAGATAGACAGAACCTTGATTCTAAAACAGCTATTTATCTACAACATGGGCTAAATACAATTATATTTAGGCTATATCATATATAGATAAAATATAAAATCTATATTGAGATAATACAAAAAGAATACTAAAAATAAAACAAAGGTTATTTTTTTTATAAAAAATAATTTTATAAAAGTGCAGTTGGTGAGATGGTGATAAAGAGGCAAAAGCTACGGACTGCGGCTTTAAGGACCTTGTGTGATACCTGAAAACAGCATCACCTGCTGGAGCTTCACTGAACAGCACAATCCTGCATAATCAACACATACAACTGCAAGGGAAACACTATAACTAAATACTTAACATGATTTACATTAAGCAAAACTTATTATTTCTGAAAATATAAACATCTTTCACAATTTATTGTTCATGCACCATCATGTCATGTTTGAATACATTTTTCCATGTTTCTATTACTGTAATATAATCATATAAACTGCTAATGGTCAGGATCCTGGGCAGAGTAAGTTTATTGTGGACCAGGCTTCTGTTAATCAGAAGAAGCTATGTGAGATTAGGGTTAGATCTGTCAATGCATCACAGGATCAATCAAAGAATCTCACCGTGGTCCCAGTTCAGTTACAGTGTTCTCAGGCCCTGCGAGCAGAAACAGCCCTGCACCCTTTTCCTCTCCTACAGTCAGGAATATCACAGTGTCCTATAGAAAAACAGCACAAAAACACACTGATAAGTTCTCAATACACTCCACACTTCCTCAGGAATCAGAGCAGAAGCAGATCTGGACCACAGCTCCCCCACAGCAGTGAAAAACACACAAATAACCAGTGTCTGGTGCGGTTATCGTGAGCAGTTGTTAACTCGCTCTTTTGTTTGTTGATCATAAAGGGTCACTGTTACATATTCACAGGTGGATCTGATGACATTCAGTACAAAACACAGCCCTATAAATTCTGTTCTGTGGAAAATAAAAACACCCAAAGCTGTTTACCTGGAATCCAATTTCATTTGCGATAATGTTCATAAATTCGTTATCACCATCTTTGCTGTAAAAATACAAAACAAATATTGTCAGACAAACAATTCCAACTTTTCCTGATAAGGCCAAAAGAAAACTCATGCTTATAACTTTTATAATGTATGTTCTTATCATGTTTATTGCTCTTATTATGTTTATTGTTTATATACTTCTCTTAATATGTTTATCGTTTCACAATAAAACATGCCCCATTTCCCTCTCTTTGAATTTTCTGCTTCATTCAGAAATATATCAGACAACAAAAGTAAATGGGCTTGTATTATTTCATACTGATTTTACAGACATCTTTGTTTGTTTATTTCCAGTTTAACAGGAAAGCTTTAGTCACACACTTGTGTAAGCTGAAGAAGTTTCCTCTGTCGGGTTTGTTTTTAAAGTTCTGTGCTATCAGAACAGCCATTTCCCTCAGGACAGTCAGATTAATCTGTAAGGAAAGCACATTCAGTGTGATGATTCATTACTGAAGTTACAGAGTAATTTTGCTTTACTGCACAGCATGTCTCTACAGCTGCTTATACTGTACCTTCTGTAGACGCTTGACTGTCTTCTGTAGTTTGTCCACAGCATCAACATGTTCATCTGCCCCTGTTCTAACAGACCACACGGCCAAACATCATTGCATGCAGGAGAAAGAGAATAACCAGCTGACCGTAGGAGCACAATAGGTGATGTAAACTCACTTGAGAAGGCCTGTTAGAGACTTTTCAATGCTGTAACTCCGCTCTGCATACTTTAACACTCTGTTGCCTGCTAGAAAAATCAAGTTGGTTTTATTTTTCTTGCCTTTCTCAGTGCCCAAAATCTTTATAACCTGTAGAGTAAGCAAACAGATTTTAAGGTGATTGTAAAGCAGAACTGTTTTGAATTAAATAGGAAGATAACATGAGCCACAGGCTACATTGACCTTTAGGTGACCTTCTGACCTGTAGGTGACTGAGGTTAGAAACGTGGGTCCCACAGCACATGTTGGCATCAACACCCTCAATATCAACAATCCTGATGGGTCCGGCATGGTCTTCCGGAAGACCGCGACTTCTCACCTGTTTATAGGAACAAGCAGGTATGTCAACATTTTGAGTTTTCAGCAATGTTATGTTGGGACCAGCTACAACAGTTTTGCCTCTTCAACTTCGTTTAAAGTGTGGAAATGTTCTACAATACTTTCGATTGAGCCATTTGTGTGCTGTAGGCTTTGTTTTGATAATTACAACATAACAATATAAATATTACACACTTTGTTACGGTTGGTTTTTGGAGCCACACACTTGCCTTCTCCACAGCAGGATCATCAATGGACAGGAGAGAAACAGTGACAGGAACATGAGCCCGAATCTTCTCATTCACCATGGCCTCCAGGGCCTCCATCTCTCCAGGCTTCACTGCAGCTGTGTCCAGCTCAATGCTGCTTCTCTGACGGCCGAGTTCCCTGTGTCAGTACATACCCAATAGCTTAACAGTTTAAAAGAATCATTCTTAAGGATTTCTTATGGTTGCTTTATAATGGCAGATGCTCTTACCAAGAGGTAGTTTTGTATCCAAACATTGTGTCAGCTAAAGCTGTGATCAAGTGTTGTCCTTAAAAACACAATAACACGTGATAACATTAGTTCTGATCTACATTAAACAAATGGTTGTCATCAATTACCTACAGTCAGTTTGTTCTAAATCCAGGTTATTGGCTTTCTGTCCAAGTCTACTAATAAAATATAAGATCTTTATTAAATCCTGTCAATCCTATTATAATTTTCTTCCTGTAATAAACCTCCACTGTTTGTCAGCTGTAAAATCTTCACAAGCCTATCTTCAATTAAAACTGTCTTTAGAGGTGTGGTGACGAAGTTGTTATTAAAGACAAACACATGGTTCTTGCATGTGGCTAATGGGATTTTGCAGGGAATATTTTCAGTAAGCAATGAGTTAAACTTCATTCTGTTCTTCGTGGTTACGGTATCTTCTATCTTGTTATGAGCTTGACTGGGCTGGTCTGTGTTGTTCAAGGAGCAGCTTGAACTCTTGGCCTAACATCTGCTTTAGTGTTTCACAGAAGAACCAAAACAATGCAGGTTTGGATCAACATGGGTGTAAGGGAATGATGACAACATTTTCCTTTAAGTGACAATGAAATACATCCATTCTTCACTCACCTGAATGCTGCTGCATGTGGTCGAAGCGTCGCTGCCAGTCCAGTTTGATGTGGACGTCCTGACCTTCCTCTAGAGCAGAAGTGATGAAGTGCACAGCCTCAGGACCCTGTCTCATCACACGCAGGACAGGGACCCCTGCAATTGTTCCCTGATCATCAGGCTGGATGTAACAGAGAAGATATCGGTCACAAAAATATTTCTGCAGGTGTTCAAACACTGAGCTCCTGCATGCCTCACCTGACCACCTCCCTCAGGAAACAGAATTGTGTCTTTCAACTTCACGTTAAAGCCCTTCACTTTCTCTTTCCTGCCGTTGGTTTCAAGTTTTACTTCCACAGGTTCACATGACAAAACAGATGTGTCAAACTGTAAAAGAGATGACAAATATGAATTATTCATTATTATTATTAAACGAAAATGTGTAATATACAGTGAGGTTCAAGGGTCTAAGAATTGTTATAATAGTTGTAATAATTATTTTATGAACTCGACTAAGCAAAAAATATTTTACTCAATCATAAAATTAGATATGCAACTCAGCACACAACCGGGCAAATGCAAACTTTAACGCGTTTTCATGCAACTATAAAAATCATAAAGGGGAAAGTAAATGGAAAAGTAGCTGGCTGAGTGTTTAACTGTAATGAATCATTGAGTCCAAGTTGTTGCATTGATACAGTGTCTGTAAGAGCGTGTGTGCCTTCATTCAGAGAGAATGGGGTCCCTGTTAATTCAAACAGTCAATATCCGTCACACATAATCACTTTAATTTCAGTCTAACATATTCACATACCTCCTGCATATAACTGTCCCTCTGACACTGAAAAGCCATGTTTTAAGACATTAAAATACAACAGCTCGCAACAGCACGCGGAAACAAACGCTTGAACCGAGACACAATTTTCAAAATAAAAGTATATCGCCAGCGAACTTGCCATTGATTATTCTTTATGTATTTTTATGGGTGTACGTTTGTATAAGCGTATCTATAGTCCCAATAGTAATTTAATTTTTTATATAGCAATAAAATATAAAATCTTTTTACCACAAATCTACTTGAAACAGAATTTGAATCTAAATAGATTATGTTGTTTTTTAATAAACCTTTTTATAAAATAAGCATATGTAAACACTGATGGGTAAATGCAATGATTAAAATTTACGTGTAAAATATATTCACACAAATAAGTATAATAAATACACAATCTGGGGTTCTTATGATTAACCAGTAGGTGGCGCACCGGATCACAAATGAGTCACAAATGTATTCTAGGATCATTTCAGTGTTTTTTTAATCCTACTTATGACCATAATATTTAGCAGGACATGTAATACTTGAAGCATATGTTTTACCTACATTTGCCATATGCTTTTATTTAATACATTTTAGCATCACACATAGCAAAATTGACATATTAAGAGCCTATAAGAATAATCAAAGAATGTTGCTATAATACTCTGAGGTCTATGGCAGTAAGTTTAAATTGGTACTAAACTGTAGACAGTAGTGAGTTTGGTATCATTTTGATCTCCAGTCAGAACGTTGGCTAACGTTTCCTTAAAGTTTCGAGCGTTCTGACTATCCAAGCGTTTATTCCCTATTGCAAGATCGTTTGCGAAAGGCAAAAAATCTGATGTAGTAAATTATTATGGCATACGAAATTTGAAAAACATCTACAATTGAAGGTACACAGTAAAGGGTTTTTAACTTTGTCTGTGTTTCGACAAATAACTTCTCTACTTGCATGACAGAGGGCTAAACAATACCATAATTTAGAAAAAGATTCTATAGACAAGAGACAAGAGAGCGTGTGTGCCTTCATTCGGAGAGAATGAGGTCCCTGTTCATTCAAACAGTTAATATCCGTCACACATATACACGTTAATATCAGTCTCACATATTCACATACTTCCTGCATATAACTGTCCCTCTGACACTGAAAAGCCATGTTTTAGGACATTAAAATACAACAGCTCACTACAGCACGCGTTATTATTTCACCAAAAACATTATTTATGTTAGACTAACGACAAAATTCACTGGCCAGCGCAATAGAATAAAAGCTCCAGAAGTGACCGTAATCATGGTAATAGTCGCGCAGCCGGATGTAACCCGCAGCTGGTCTGAGTGTTACACAGCAGAGGTTTTAACTGCGGTCGTCAGGTAGGTTTCCTTTCATTGCATGATTCACTACATTTAATACCGTCGTCCTGCACCCGTGAATGTAGCAATTGTGTATGCAAAGGTTTAAGTGTATTTCATAGCGGATGCAGTGATTCATCTGTTGATCATCGCAACTTTCTGCTGCACTCTTTATCTTTACATTTGAAAGAGGTGATAATGGTGTGATGCTGGTTGTGTCTGCTGTATCTTTGTATGGAACTTTGTCTGTCTTGTGTCGTGAGCGCAGCATCATGTAGTAATTCAGAAGATCTCTCCTAATGTCAGATGTTAGCACTAGCCTCGGAGCACAGCATGATCCTCACTGCTAGAAGTTTGATGCACTCAGAGGTATGAAAGAATAAAGAAACTTTTGTTGAAGACTGATTATTACTGAATCAGTTTGATGACTGTAGCAAAGCCTGGGCTACTGTCTACTGCACAAGATTAGTTTGTATTACAGTGTTTGTTCAGAGAAGGTGAAGAAGGTCTGTTGGCTGATAACGTAGTTGCAAATAATTTGGTTAAGTGTTACACCTTTTACTTTGGTTAATATTTCTCAGGGTATTTTGAATATAAAGTTTTAGGCACATCCCGTGTAGTCTTGGATGCAAAAACATGATCTCCACTATATCTTCTGTACAAACAATATGTTTAGGTGTATTGCTTGCTAAAGTAAGGCGTATGAGAAACCTTATTCATAATCCAGGGAGGAAAAAACTCAGCTTTCTGGTTTTGTTGAAATAATGGACCATTTGTCTGGATAGTTTTAACTCGGGCGTTTTCTCAAATGACTAATGACTAAATGTAATTAGGAAAGCAGAAGACATTTATTAGCTGTAGCCACAGAGATTTCTGCAACTGTGCAGATCTCTTGGTAACTCGATGTTTCTCAAGTGCTCTAGAAGTGCCCACAGCTAGAGACTCCGAGTTAATTTATTAAAGAGATCTTCTATTGGGTCATTTGCATGTGAAATCAAATGTTGAGGCTTCTGTGTAGGCAGTTATTCAGCTTTGCATGAAGCTGTTTCATGCTCATTCAGGTGTGTGTACACAGTCAATTCATGTAAACAGAACGATAAGACAGTCTAAACTCTGTGATTAGATACACTGTGATTAATCATATGTGAAGTAATCATATTTTGCTATGCTTAGAAAATGGTTCAACATCCTGTTATATCTGCTGTTCTTTAAAGGTATGAACAGTTTGTGAAATCTGAAAACAGTTTATAACTCTTCACATGTGTGCTGGTGTGTTTCTGTGTGTTGCTCTGCCCTGCTTGTTGATGCTCATATAACCAAGAGCTTCTGGCTGTTTATGGAAAATATGAGCCACGCACTGTAAACGCACATGCTCCTAATATAGACTTTTATTGTGAGTACAGTGCTGTTGAGATAAATGGGCTTGTCTGCGGATGTTCCAAAGATGTATATGTGTTGCAGAATCCTGCTTACTGTATCAGTTACTTATCAACTATATAGCTTGATTATTTCAGCTAGTTTTTCTCTAGACTAAGGGGGATTATTCAATGTGCTGTTGTTTTAAGGATTCTTGTGTTTTAGTATGATTCTAAGCTTTTGTTACAGGTGACAAGTTTTTAATAATAAAATAATTTCTTTTGTCCCAGCTTGATATACAGAGACAACATTGTTATAACTATAACAACACAGTTGCTCTGTTTAAGCATATAGGCAGCATCTCTGTTTGTCTAATCAATTATAGATTGATGAAGTGTTTTAAACCAGTTTGCAAATGGTCAGTGTTTTTTTTATTTGGAAGAAATGTTTGGTGACATTAATGGCATAGAAAGTAAACATGAAAGAGTGATAAACTCCAACAGCATCTAAAAATATAAAATGCTTCAAATCGTTTTCAGTCATTTCTTTACAATAAAGGAAATAAGTTTGTATTGTTTTGCTTAATCATATTTTATTTGCGATAACGATTTCTGCCTCTCATGATTAATTATGCATAATCATCGGAATATTAATGCAGAATTAATAGCTAGCACAAAATATCATCATGATAAGGTCAGAAATTGTTCATTTTTGTGGTGGAGTGTATGGATGATAGACCACATTAAAAGTCTGACCAATATGCCTTTTCACAAGAATATGAACAAGTTAGTTCTGCTGCAGCTTTGAGACTTTTGCATGTATTTTTCCAAGAAGTAAATCTATAATACACATGGAAAATATTGTTTGTTTTTTGGCACTGACACATTCAGGCATTTTGAATTTATACACCACCGCTGGTCTGACTTTTCCTGGCTTTTATTTAAATGACTTTTATTTAAATTTGTGCAATCATGACCAAATCATTTTGTTTCTCACGTTGAAGCATCATTGTTTATTTTTGTTATTAACATTTGGTATGGGAAAGAGGCCCACTTTTATTTTTTTACTGGAATTAAACATATATGTCAGAAATTTAAATACAAATGTGTGTGTGTGTTAAATACATGTGTTATAAATACACGTGTATTGTATTAAATACAACAGTGAAGCATGGTGTTGGAAATGTGAAGGTCTGGGGCTGCTTTTCTTCCTCCGGGCCATTTTATTCAAGGAAACTTGAATTCTTAGACCTATCAACAAATTCTTGAAAAGAATCTCCTGCCATTAGTCAAAGAGCTGGGCTGAAAATGTGTGTGTGTATATACACACATATATATATATATATATATATATATATAATATAATATATGTAATATACACACCACCAATTTATTTTGGTAATGTGCTTTTAGTAACATCTGATCTCCCTCTTCCTGCTTCTTCTCTGAACTGAGAATCTGCTGTTGTTCGATCAATACAGTCTGACCTTGTCTTTTCTTTCACTATTTTTCAGTGTCTGTCCTTCAGAAAGGATAGTAAACCTGTCAAGTGTTGAAAAAACAGGCAAATTGAATCATGAGGAATGTACTTCTCTGGTTCCAATTTGGGTTCCACTTGGTAATTTTGGTCCCATTAGTACCCCACTTCCCCACAAGCCCCTCTCCCACACACACAACAGTTAACAGTTCTCAGTTAATTTAATGGTAGACATATCACAAGTAGTTATTTGAGATTTAAACTGAGAACTAAAGACAAAAAAAGGTTTTTTTTGGTATGTAAAACATGTCATGTAAATTGTTACATGTGGCCTGTGATAGTAAAGTGTGTTGTTGAGTGTCTTGTCAAGTAAATATCTAGTCCACATCTCGGCTAAAACACTATTATTTATAGTTGTGCTGTAAATTCAGTGGTAGTAACAGTGTTTTAAAGTAGATTACCAACCCCATAAAAGTCATAAAAGCCATTTATGAGTTTGATTTTATTTGATGATATTCTTATGAAAGAGTGATGTAAATTTTAATTAAATGTGATAAGACTGAAAATAGACTAAAACATTTTCCTGAAAACTGTATGTCTTATTAAAAGAGCAGTCAATGATCTATATACGATTAAGTCTTCTTCTTGAAGCAGTTAGTGTTGGACAGGATAAACCCTGGGACTCCCCAAAGACCAATATAAAGTGAATAGGGTCTGGTTGTAAAGTGTTACTCAAACACTGTAGGCCTGGACAGTGGAAAATCTCTCTAGAGCTCTATAAGATCACATGATATATGCTTGCTTTTATTGCGGCACCAACACAAAACAGGAACATCAGCACACAAATGTCCAAATTTCATGGCTGGTGCTTTAGAAATATGATGAGAAGTGTGTGTGTGTTGTTCTTGACTTCATTGACTCCTGACTGCTCTGTGTTTTATCGTCCTGTAAAGAGAATTCAGAGAATTCACTGTGTGTATATGACAGCAGATCCTCCCACTATGATGTGTGGCTTGTTAAACTGATCGTTTTCAGCTTGTTCTCGTGTTTGTCAGTGTAACCTTGGATTGTGTCCGTTATGCTAATGAAGTCTGATCTTATGGAATGTGTGTGTTGAGGAGTTTGTGGAGGACAGAAGCTGATTCACACATTCAATGGATCTATTGTAGCGTGTGATTCGTCGTCTTCTGGGTTTCTGCCTGTTATTCTGACCTGTAGCTTCTTACATTTAACTGACAATTCATATTAGTTTTTGGTATGTTTTGATACAGTAGGCCTAAAAATATATTATATTTTGATTAAAATAATTAATCCCACACTGAGTTTTCCTGTAGCTCAGTGGTTAGAGCATGGTGTTAACAACATCAAGGTCATGGGTTTGATCCCAGGGATTGCACATACTCAGAAACAATGTATAGTATAATGCAATGTCGCTTTGGATAAAAGCGTCTGCCAAATGCAAAAATGTAAATGTAAATTGATCAATATCATTTCAGATTGAATCAATGGCTTGAATCAGAATTGAATGGGATCTTGATACCTGCATCAGCATTTGACCCTAACACAGAGGAACCAGCACAATTAATGACCAAAATAAATAAATTACGTTTCTTTAATTAAACAGCCTCATTAAAGGGGTTATATAGTGCTATTGTCAAAGATCATTATTTTGTGTATTCGTTGTAATAGAATATGTTAACATGGTTTAAGGTTCAAAAACACATTATTATTCTAGCTCCTTTATGCCAAGTTTTTTAAAACATGTTAATTAATACAAAGTGCATATAATACAAAGAGTTTCAAAAGGCACACTGTGCTCTGATTGGCCAGCTGAACCAGTGTCTTGTGATTGGCCCGAATATCTCATGTGAATGTGAAAACAGAAAAATGTATTGTATTTATGGTGTTGTCTTTTTGCCACCGGTTGTAAGCAGAGAACAGAGGAAACTAAGTCTGTAAACATAAATCGATCACTGCACTTGTGATCTTAAGAATGACAAACAGTATGCGTTATTCTACACTGCACAAAACTCATTTTAACAGTCAATAGCAAATACGAGTCGTTCGCTGGGTGAGTCAGTCGCCTGCTGAGGACAACAAGTCGTCACTTATTTCTTAGTAGTCAGAACAATCCTATCAGTAGAAAACACCCACGCCAAGCCCAAAATTGGGGAAATTCAGGAAAATATTATTTAAAGTGATTTAAATAGACAAGAAAAGTTTAGAGCTAGTATAATCATCTTCCAGTGGTCTGGTCTATGTACTTTTGATAGTAGCACAGTGTTTACACTTTAAGGGGAAATCATCTACAAATAGCTTATTTACCATTATCTCTGCATAGTTAGCTTGGGTGGGACAGAGTATTTTCCCATTAAAACTTGACCCACGTTACCTAAAATTATGCTGGAGGCAGAAAAGGTTAATGAGTCACCCTATGAAATCATATGATCCTGGTGCCAGTGCACACTTTTTTAAAATCCCTCTGGGCTAATTGCATGGAAATGTGATCCCAAGGAACAGGGTTGTATTGCGTGTAACTGATGATGTTGGTAGGAGAGGGTTTTCCTGGACTTAGGAATCTCAATTACTCTGCATATCAGCAGCTGTTGGAAAAGCATGCACCATTGCAGCCCAGTAACATAACTAATGTCAAAGTTGTTGTAGGACTATGTTATGTATACATCAATGATTCTGTGAACCAGTATAGCACATAAAATACTAGAAGTACTAGAGTGACTTTAGTTGATTGTTATGTGTTTGCATAGGGTAACTGTGGCCATTTCCTCAATAGTGTTTTTCCTTTAGCATTTCTAAGAATCAGTTAATACTTTTTGTAATGAAATGGGCAGTCACACTCTGAAGAGCAATTTGCCAAGCATAGAATGAGTTATTCTCCTGTTTTTTTTTATGTCAGACTGTTAGCACTGGAATGAAACACTAAAACTTGGTTAGTTATTTAAAGCTGTTGTATGATATGCCATGTTTTGTGTTACATTCGGCCCCTTTTCCAGTCATAGTTATGATAAAACAGTCTCTGTCATAATGGCCTTGTGTTATCAGTAGCCCATTTGAACCATTTCTGACCCAATATTCCTGTGTAAACTGAGACAAAACAGGTGAAAGTAAGTGACACACAAGCTGGGAGAGAGTTATAGAGAGACTGTTGTGTTCAGTATCACACCTTCTGTTGAATCGGTTACTTAACCTGTCTGTAAACAAAGAGTCAAAATTCTAAAAACAAACCATGTCAAACAGAGACTTCATCCTTCTCAATAACCGTTCTTTAATAGAAACGAGTTAAAACAAGTTTAATTCTGAATGTTATCATACAAAAATTTAATGTAGACTCAAGTGAGTGCTGAGTAAATTTCTAAGCGGACATTCATTAGTTGTTATAGCAACTGCTTTGCAAACACAAAGTATGAGTAATTTCTTATGAAAAGAGTTCACTTATTCATTGCTGCTGGTTGTGTGTTTTTTTATGTGTAACCAAGCAACAAGTTAATAGATTCAAACAACTTCCTTTTTCGAAGTTACACAAGCAGTTTGAGGTTTAAACACTCTTTAAACACTCCTGATTGGTCCACTGTGTTAAGTGTGTAACACCAACAATCGGGTTTCAGCTTTTGAGATTTCATGTGCATAAACCGTTTTATATCTATAATAATTATGATTTTGGTATTGTCATAACAGTTCAAGCCCAAGTTCGATCCAGAGAGTTTTAAAGAGCAAACAAATCAACCAAAAAACACCTCAAAGACCTGCCTTACATTTAAGATGTTTAAATGTCATTTCTTTACATCACAGTACAGACTGTCCTGATCTTTTCAGTCTAAACAGCCAGCAGACAGGCATTATGCATCTGTGTAACATGTCTACAAAAACTCAATACAGAAGAAACTGCAGGACCAAAATCCCGGTATTCACTCTAGTCCAATAAAAGTGAATTGTCAGATACAATAATTCGCTTTGGCGAGTACTTAGGGATTTGTAACTTTGCAGATCATTTACACAAACAGCTATATTATACACTAAAGAAAAGGAATGCATGGTAGGTGCTCTTTCAAATAATCTCATGAAGAGTGTTGAAAGACCGAGTGAATGTTTAGAGCTGTGATGGGCCCCATGTGGAAACTTTCAAGAAGCTCAAAAATAAGAGAGTTACTACAGAATACTTAATACAAACTACTTAGTTGACAGAGCTAACAAAAAACAATACTTACAGAGCATATATGATTTATTATCCTATTATTAGCATTTATTATGTTTATGTTAATTTCAAACTTTAATAATACTTAATACTTTACTGATACTTAAAATGAAAAATTGGAAGTTATTGTGAAGTGTTGCTGTTAGTAGTTTTAACTTTCCAAAATGTGGAAAATACTACTAATAAAGAATCAGTAGATTTTGGAGTTGTAGTTTAGCATTTTTGTGTCAGTAGGTGGTGGAGCAGCAACAGTCAGTTTGAGTGTGCGAGACGAGAGGAAATGCAGGGTGGGGGTGAGGAAGGTCTTTTCTCTGAAGGCAGAGGATGGGAGGGGCTGAACCAAAAAGTTTAGGTGCTCGAAAATGAGCAAACATTTAGTGTTTGGAGTCACGCAGTGCTGGGGGTTTGTGAATAAGGTAAGATTCAAATTCTACACAATCAATGTTTAAACATGTAGATTTGTGTCTGAAAACAGATAAAATAAAGTCAACAGTCTTTCAGAGGAATAGCTTGTATAAGAACTTGTATGTTTAGTTAATGTTGTAAAGAAGCACATGGAACAGAATGACTAGCAGTAATGACGTGACGTGCTGTAGATTTTCCATTGACTGAGTTTCATATCTTTAAGGGCTACTAGTTTAACCCCTCTTTCCTCTCAATGTTGTATTAACTGAGAGATTATTAAGACTCATAGCGTTACTTTAGACCTGAAACAGCAGTGTGTGATGTTCTGTTTAACAGTGAGAGGAGGGATTTCAGTGTTTGTAAGTCTGTAAGCTGTGGTACTTGTGTGCTTGTTTCTAGCAGTTGTGTGGTACTCATTGCAGTGTGTGTGTGGTACATAAAAGTGCCTCATTTATCTTGAATTTAAGCAGGTGAACTAAATCAGTTTTGAGACCTTCTTAATCTGTTATTCATTGGTCATCCGTGGTGTTTAACTGTCATTACGGGCCTGGTTTTCGTCAGTGTTCACAGCAGTGTGTGGAGGAAAGACTGTACACTTGCTGTTCCCCATTTTAAGTAATTAGAATAGGAAACCCTCCCTGAATAAAGAGCTTCTTGTTTTTGTTAATGAACTAATACCTACACGTGGTGTTTGTCAGCTTATACAAAAGAACATGATTGCGACTGGAGTGAAAAACGTTTACACTAAATTCATTACATTCCTAGTTTACATTTAGTGTAGCTGTAAATGTAGATGTCTTTTGGAATGACCTGTGGCCCTTGTGTTCATGGGACATTTTTCCAAGGTCAGCTGACAATGGAAGCACAAAGATAATGCATTGATCATGCCACGCTGCTTTGGTGAGTTTTACTGTAGTAGAAGTGATGTCACTGCTCATGAGGAAGAGAAAATGGTTTTATCATTGATGCATTATGATATAACTTTCATATGTGTTAAGTTTCATTTCATTTTAACATACCCAGCTTTGCATAAACAATAGTTTCACAACTGGGATGTTTTACGAAACTGGAGAAGAGTTTCTTGGGATTAAAATAAACTTTGTGAGGCGTAGCTCAAAGTCAGTGACAGGAAGGAAAAACCTTGAAATATATTCCACTGAAATAAGGGCTCCTCCCACTACAGCCTAAGCACATTTCTGCATATGTTCACCACACATAGTTGAAAACAGCTATGAATTCTTCATGAAATGTTAGTACATGTCATTGGGAATATGAGCAGAGTGGGTGAGGTATTGGATCTGGTGACAGTTGAACACATTTCATTCACTGGTTATAACTGGATGCCAGTGTTGGGTCTGAATGTCTGTAGTGTGTGTGGTGCTGGATGTATGTGGTGCTGTAGTGAACAGAACAGCTTCATCTGGCTTTACTGGTGACTTTCTGTTCATCTGTCACCTTATGAACATTTTCCACACATTCTTTAGTGTTTGCTGTAAGTCCTTTCAGAGATATTGGCTTTATTTACACCAACTTATTGTTGTAATATTAATAACATTTGTTGATGACAGTCAGACCATGTCTTCCTGTCAGTGGGCGAGTCTTGGCCAGAATAAGCTGCAGAGTGGATCAGAGTTGATTTGGCAAAAGCAGTTCAGTCATAACTAATTAAGTAATTATATAATTTAAGAATAAGAATTTCTTATGAGTCATAACTCATAAGAAAAATAACAGAGAAAAAAACGAAAAAACACACATACTCACAGTAAAGGAGGGAATAGAATATTATAGATACTCGGGGACTGTTCTGATGTGGAGGAACCATGTTGAACAGCCTTGCAACCATACAGCAACATGTCAACACTCAAAAAAACCACTCAGAACTAAACGTATAACATCTCTTAACACACTCTGGTATCAATATATAATTTATATTCAATTCCTAATAGCTTAATTTAAAGCTGTAATTTTCACCTCTCTAACTTTATCTCTGTTTAAACCATAAAAGTGCAGGTTACTTTGCATATATTTCATTACTTATGTTAAGTGGAATGAAGCCAAACTGACTTTTATTCCGATAAATCGTACCTGAAAACTCAAATGGAAAAATCATTATTATAAACTTAATGTTGCAAACTGGGATAAGGTAAGACAATCATGTTTAACACTTGTGTGTCATGTACTTGCTCAATAACCGATTTTTGTCCATTTAACCCATAAAGGTTATGGATTGCAGCTTTAAACAAATGGATCTTTGTTTTTAGTTAGTTTTAGTGAAGTTTTGTGTTTTTTGATCCTTCTAATGTTTTTAGTTAAGTTTAAACTCTACAAAAAACTTCTTGACTAAAACTTTCATACAGCTTAACCAATAAGCTCGTGGCTCAGCTAGGCAGTAACAGAAGGCAGATGTGGGTGAGATGTTCCCTTCCCCCTGCTGCTGTAATGTCAACAGTTCTGACACACCCTGAGAAACACCCAGAGATCTCATGTGCTCCTGATCAGCCTTAAACAACTCAATCTGCTGCTTTCTCTAACTGGAAGCTCTCGTTGCAGCTGATGTTTGCCGTGTGGCCATGATCTCATGCAGTTTGGAAGCATTTGTGCCGTGAATGTAAATGAGACTGAACTCTGGAGATGGATGAGAGTGTGAGTACAGTTACATGTGGTTTTAAAGCTCTTGTCTCGGTTTGTTGTGTTGCACAGCTCACAGCTTTACACAATGTACACGCAGTGTTGAAGTTTGCAGCTTTTTAACAGTGAGCTTTGGATATTTGCTGACAATGTTTAGAAACATTTCTTGATCTTCAAATTTCATGATTTCATGAGATTTTATTTTGTAGACACACATTTTGCCTCTGCATTAATTCCTTTAGGAAACTTAAAGTGGTTTTAAAATGAACAAGTTGGCACAGGTAGTGAAGAAAGAGTTCAGCATAAATGTGTGTTCAGAGCTGTTTGCCAATGGTAGCCACATTCGAGAAGCTTAAATAAATAAAGTTTTGAGAGTTTTGAGTGGTTAAATATTTGTCCATTATCACATAATTCCCATACTTCCATATGAGTTGTCATAGTATGTCTTCACTACTATTTTAAAATGTGTTTAATTTAAGAATATGGAATGAGTGTGCTTTTTGTACACTGTGTGAAATTTATGCATGTTCTAGCACATTTATAAAATGTTCAGCGGGAAATTATGAGCTACAGTAATTAAGTCATTGTTTTCTGTCCTGCATGTTACACTTGCTTTGAGCTGTCTGAACATGTTCTCTCAACATCAGTCTGCCTCTGTCCTTCTTACAGAACAAACGCATACGGGACAGATGTAAGGCAACAGCTTACGCCATATTGAGATCTTCATCTGTAAGGAGTTTCACCTAGTGTCTGTCACATATAAGAGGATGATTGGACTGTGTGTTTCATATGTCTGATGTTCCAGTAAGTTTCTGCAAGATCAAGATATGAGTAAAGTGGTGCTGTGGTCCAAGGAGGAGGTTTCTCTCTGGCTCACAGATCAGGGCTTGCAGGAGTACTCAGAACCTTTACAGAACTGTGATGGATCAGCTTTGTTAAAGCTTACTGCAGATGATTTCCAGAGGCCTCCCCTTTCCAGGGTCACATCAGATGGCGGTTGGCAGTTAATGGAAAAGATTGAGACACTAAAGATTGAACATCACATTGACGTGCACAAGAACGGACATGCCAACGGGCATGCCAACGGGCAAGCGGAGTTGAGCAATGGGAGTGCCGGGAAGGTTCTGAGGAATGGCATGGCGAATGGCTTCCATAAAGAGCTGGTGCAGATTCCCATTCCAGAAGCAGCTTCCCCACAGTTCCCTGCTGAATGGGGGAAGACCGCTGTGACCCTAATCTATGCCTTGTGCTGCTTCGTTTTGACCACTGTCATTATTTCTGTGGTTCATGAACGTGTTCCTCCTAAGGAGGAAACTCCTCCACTTCCTGATAAATTCTTTGATGTTTTTGGCCGGATTGAATGGGCTTTCACTGTCTGTGAGGTCAACGGGATGATTCTGATGCTCCTGTGGATTATACAGTGGAGTCTTTTAAAACACAAGTGAGTTTCATGGATGTTTACACTTATGAATAAAGCATCCTAAAAGGTTCTTTGTGGGGCTGTATGTTTCCATAAGGAATCTTTAACACCAACAGAACCTTTCTGTTGCGCAAGTTATTTGTAGTGGAAAAACCTTCTACAAACTAAGAGGAAATGGTTCTTTTAGAAACTTTTGACTGAATAGTTCTTTCTTGAAATAGTTCTTCTGTTGCATTTCTGTGACAAACCTTTTTAGCACCTTTATTTTTAAGAGTTAAGGAGTGATTTATAGCTTAACTTGATTGTTTCATTTACTGTTTGGAGGAATTTACATTTTTGCGTAATAATGCAGCTTCAGTTCTATTCCTGCTTGTAAATGTAGCTTTGTAGACTAAAATGATTACTTCTTCTAAATGTTAAATGCTCTCTCATTTATAAGTCGCTGTGGATAAAAGCATCTGCTAAATAA
>JAZGTI010005718.1:0-17811 GCA_036877585.1 Botia kubotai
AATATAACACCTAGGTCTTTAACTGTATTTGCAGGGGTAACAGTGCAGCCTTCTATTTGCAGGTTGTAATCTGAAACATTACAAGTTTTTGGTCCGATAAGTAGAACCTCAGTTTTCTTTGAGTTTAGTAGTAGGAAATTATTTGTCATCCACTGTTTTATGTCTTGGATGCACTCTGACAGTTTGGATAGTTGAAAGGTTTCATCTGGTCTGGTGTTCAGACGGTGACACCTACTGAGTCACCAAAAAGTAGGGGACATACACCTACAATGCATTTCTGCCTCTCCTCCGCAGCTGTGGGGTGAGGTTTTAAACAGGATTAATCACTTGTGCTGTCTTGTGCACACTAAATTGCTGTCTTAGACAGCCAAAGACGGGTAGGACCCCACAGTTTCTGCTCCCTTATCATCTCAACTTATCATATTCCTTTAGTTTAAGAAAGAAGAAAGGGAATTTGAAGCAATTCCAAGCAAGAAGTATTTTTCAAAGTATCATGTGCTGCCAACTCCAAAGTGAGTGAGCCCCAGTGCTCTCTCTTTGGATGGGCTCCCGTAGCCCCAAGCCAAATGCCTTTCCCTGCCTCCCTTCCACATGCGGTGACATTGGGAGGCCACATTGTTGGCGGTGGCCAATTTATGAGGGAAGAAACACCCAATTGCCCCCCCATACCTCCCTGCCCCACTCAAACAATCCCAAAACTATGACTTATGTAACAACACCAGCAAGCTGTGAGAGAAAAAGACAGTGGATGAAAGGAACATCAGAAAATAGGGTAATGTTAAAGACAACTGAGGACACGCCAGTAAAAGTTGAACTGGAAGTCATTTTAATAAAAAAAAAACATACCAGAGTAAAAAAGAATGAATTACCCTATAAAATGCATTATATAAAGCAAGTAATACATTGTAAAAGCACATTATATTTTATTTAAACTTATCTTTCATGTTGTTGTTGTTAGTCGTGTACATTGTAGTGATTTACTTTAATTTGTTGTTCACTTAATATGTATTGCATTTAATCTCTTTAAATTTGTTAACTTATTTTAACTATGGATATCTAGATTGTATATATTTAGTAGTCTACTACATGCTTAAATCTGTGTAATAGAAATGTTTCATGATATAATGTAGTAATTAGGACTGTAAATTAACACATTAACATTGTGAATAAGTATAATGAAAAATATCATGATTCTGTATTGTGATATAGGTGGGTGGGTGTGGGCAAAAAAGAGCTAAAAATAAAACAAAAACAGTGTGATTTCTTAGGCCTGTGCGTGTTTTGGTCTAAAACATCACTATGCATGCAGTGAAAAGCAGGTAAGCAGGATGTCCCAGAAAACAAATGGTAATTACCATCTGACATTTTAAAAAGGGTAAATAACTGGAAAACCTGTATCATATATTAATATCATTAATACATTTAGTTGCCTTTTGAAGTCAAACATTAGCTTTGTGTGAAGTCTGCTCAAATAATTGCAGTAAAATCAAAATCACTATATGCAGATCTGTTGTCAGTGCAACATCATAAACTCGATGTTCACACCCCTGTAAACGAAGTGAACGGCTGCAAATTGGTTTAAAAATCAGTTAGTTAGACTCCAGGTTTAAGCAGCAGCTGCCCATGTGAAAGCACAGTGCACCTGATGTTGAGGTTTACATTGCGTTTGCCGGGTCTGTGTTTTGGTTCTTGTATCATGTATTTATTTTGAAGTTGTGTTTTGTAGTTCGTGTCTGTAGTCTTTGTAGTTCCTTTATCCTACATGTCATGATCAAGTTTCAAGTTTCTTTGCTCATACTCATGCTTATTTACTTTAATAAACTGCACATGGGCTCTTTCAACTTGCCTTCAGTGGGATTATTTGTGACACCGTTGTTTACAGTATGCAACCAGTGTGAAACAGAGTTTAGGGTTAGGGGTCTGTTTCAATTCCTAACCCAGGTATGAGTAATAGTTTGACAGAGACGAACAGAAAGTCTCATTATAAATAATCTTAAACAGTTTATTTTGATGGCCTACTTTTGCTTGTCTATGACAGAGCCCTCAATGCACCACGCAGCAGTTTTAGCACAGCGTTTTTTTCTGACAGAGCTCTGATGTGAGCGCTCGAACCTGTTCAAACCCAACAGCAATTTGATTTGCAATTTAATTTGCTGTCAAAGGTATTCACAGTCATCTTACTGTGTGTGTCAGTGTTAGTAAGATACCAACTGAACAGTTAAGGACAGCAATTAATGGCAGAAGATCTAAAGAATTTACTCTAAGGTTTCATGTGTCTGTGTGGCATTCTGTTTTTAATTCAATTCAGTTTTATTTACTTACAGTGTTACAATGCTTCAAAGCAGCTTTACATATAATAAAAAAACAGAAAAAATATCAAGTTCAACACAGAATACATGGTATTATTGCAAATAATATGTGAGATGTATATTAATAAAACTTTATGAATAAAGAGTTGATTAAACCAATAAAAACTAAAACACATTTGGACTATTTGAATAAATGTACATGCATTAGAAATACCCATCATTATATTACCTGGTTTATAAGAGGGCAATGTATTCAGACTGCCTACTAAAGCAGTATGTACGTCTGAGACTATATAACACGTAGTCAATTAACATAAAAGATAATAGGTATTATATTAAGAAAGATATGCCATCTGGGTGTGCGTTCTATGTGGAAGCACATGGCTCTGTTTTGTTTACATCTGCCATGTGCTCTCCGGTCTTGCGTCATTACTCCGCCTCCTTTTCCTTGTTTAGTGTGATTCAGTGCACCTGTTCATTATTGTTCCCTTTTGTATTTAATGCCCTCGTTTCTGCTGTCCTGTGCTGGTTTGTTCTTTCTCTCTCGCTCGTTCTCTCAGTCTTGTCCTCGTTGGCGCTCTTGCCTGTGCTCCGTGTTGTGGAGCGTGTTGTGGTGGCGCCCGCCAGTCAAGTCTCTGTCCCGGCGGCGGCCTCCTGTCAAGCCCGCCTGTCAAGCTCCCAAGGCGCCCGCTCCAGGGTTCCCCCGGCCGGCGTGCCGGGCCTCCCTCCGCTCGTCCCAAGATCTCGGAATGTTGGTCCACATCCGGTTCCCAGTGTTCCTCCTGGTGGTCGGCCTAGGCCATGGTCGACCACGCCTATGAGGATTCCCAGTCCTCCCAGCCCCCCCTTATTCCCTTTTGCCCGGACTGTTTCCCCAAACACTTGTTGGTTTGTCTTCTGTGATTCCGTTATTGTACTGCTGTCTGCTGTCCTGTGGTGGTTTGTTCTTTTTTTCTCCCTCGCTCGTTCTCTCAGTCTCGTCCCCGTTTACGCTCTCGCCTGTGCTCCGTGTTGTGGAGCAGTCCGTGTCGCGTCCAGTCAGTGTACCTTGTGTCCAGAGGTCTGTTGATCGACGTGTTTAGTGTTCCTCGTCTGGTTCGTTTTGTCAAGTGTTCCCTGTCTTTGTTTGTAGAGTCTTTTCCGTTAGCTCAATTGTCGTTTATATATTAGTTATTTGTTCCTTACGTTATTTGACCTATGTTCATATTTATTTATTTTTATTCTTTAGTATTGATTCTCTGCCTTCCTGTGTTTCTCGTTTTCGCCCCCTTGTGGAAGGTTTGAGTTTTGTTTATTTAAAGTAAGCCCCTTGTAGGGAGTGAATGTTTTTGTTGCATTTAAATAAAGTTTGTTTAAGTGAATCGCTGTCTGCATTTGGGTTCTTCCCCGCGCATCCCTGACACACACATACACAAAATATACACAAAACTAATACCTGAAATGTTTTGGGTATTTAGCTAATACCTGAAAATTTAAGGTTTTTAGTCTGAACGTAATGAACTTTGTGTACATGACTACTGTATATCAGTGAATTACTGTTACATCATAAATTATCAAAATTTAACTCAAAATATATGAGGACATATTTTTCGTTATTTTTCGCATATTTCATTTATGAGGAGTTTTCAGTCCTGGTGCTGTTGGCAGTTTTAAATACCTGCCTCAGGCCAAATGGTTACAGTGTTATATATCTTTGGACAGGGATGAATTCTACAGTAACAAGGTTACGTCAAGGAGCAAGGATTCTCTTCATGGGCATTTTAAGTTGAACTCTGATTTTAACATTTGACCCTGACACATTCTGCAGTCAATTTTCTGTGCTGATTTTAAGAACAAATATGTAAATCGATTAACACGTGGTAAATGTGTACAAGAGAGCTGACAATATTTCTCAGGTAATGGCTACTGATCACAATCAGATTAGCAAATATATTTAATTGAAATGTTTAATAAACAATCACCTAAGGGATGAAGCATGTGTAGATCTTTGTACAGTGCCTTGCAAATATATTCATACCCCTTGAACTTTTACACATTTTGTCACATTACAACCACAAACTTAGATGTTTTTTTATTAAGATTTTATGTAATAGATCAACACAAAGTAGCACATAATTGTGAAGTGGAACGAAAATGATACATGGTTTTCAAAATTTAAAGCAAATAAAAATCTGAAAAGTGTTTTTGTTATTACAAAGCATTTGTATTCAGCCCCCATGCGTCAATGCTTTGTCGAGCCACCTTTCACTGCAATTACAGCTGCAAGTCTTTTGGGGTATGTCTCTACCATCTTTCCACATGTAGAGACTGACATTTTTGCCCATTCTTTGCAAAATAGCTCAAGGTCAGTCAGATTGGATGGGGAGCATCTGTGAACAGCAATTTTCAAGTCTTGCCACAGATGCTCAATGGGATTTAGGTCTGGACTTTGTCTGGGCCATTCTAACAAATGAATATTCTTTGATCCAAACCATTTCAATGTAGCTCTGACTGTATGTTTAGGGTCATTATCTTGCTGGAAGGTGAATCTTCAAAAGACTAGTCTCAAGTCTACAGGTTTTCTTCCAGGATTGCCCTGTTTTAGCTCCATCCATCTTCCCATCACCTCTGACCAGCTTCTCTGTCCCTGCTGAAGAAAAGCATCCCAACAGCATGATGCTGCCACCACCATGTTTCACAGTGGGGATGGTGTGTTCAGGGTGATGAGCAGGGTTATTTTTCCACCACACATAACCCTTTGCATTTAGGCCAAAAAGTTAAACTTTGGTCTCATCTGACCAGAGCACCTTCTTCCACATGCTTGCTGTGTCCCCTACATGGCTTGTGGCAAACGGGAATTCTTATGCCTTTCTTTCAACAATGGCTTTCTTCTTGCCACTCTTCCATAAAGGCCAGATGTGTGGAGTACATGATTTATAGTTGTCCTGTGGACAAATTCTCCTACATGAGCTGTGGATTTCTGCAGCTCCTCCAGAGTGACCATGGGCCTCTTGGCTGCTTCTCTGACCAGTGCTCTCCTTGCTCGGTCTGTCAGTTTAGGTGGACGGCCATGTCTTGGTAGGTTTGCAGTTGTGGCATACTTGTTCCATTTGGATTGAACAGTGTTCCTTGAGATGTTCAAAGCTTTGGATATTTTTTTATAATCTAACCCTGCTTTAAACTTCTCCACAACTTTATCCCTGACCTGTCTGGTGCGTTGTTTGTTCAGTAGTGTTCTCTAACAAACCACTAAGGCCTTCGCAGAACAGGTGTATTTATACTGAGACTAAATTACACACAGGTGGACTCTATTAACTAATTAGATGACTTCTGAAGACAATTGATTGCACTGGATTTTATTTAGGGGTATCAAAGTACAGGGGGTACATACAAATGCACGCCACACTTTTCAGATTTTTATTTGCTTAAAATTTTGAAAACCATATATCATTTTTGTTCCACTTCACAATTATGTGCTACTTTGTGTTGGTCTTTCACATAAAATCTCAATAAAATACATTTAAGTTTGTGGTTGTAAGGTGACAAAATGTGAAAAAGTTCAAGGGGATAAGATTTATAGCGCAGTCTACCTCACGATTTGGGGGCAATTGGGAGGCTTTTTGTTTACTAAAGACCAGAGCCAAATCAGAATATTCAGAGGGTATGTGAGAGGGAGAGGAAAGCAGAGTTTCTGGATTCAACTCAACTGGAACTGACTGGACAGGAACAATCTTTTGCAAGTATGACTGGTGACAACCATTTCCCCAACGGGTTATCTCTCCCTCACTCCAAGAAATGGAAGGCTTGTGTGTGCGTAGCCAGGGCAAACCCAGAACAACAGTGTGATTAGGCGCTGAGATGGCATAAAGGCATAAGTTTTCAGAGTGGAGCACCCCCACTCTTCCTAGTCCCAATGGACGACCATATAACGCCTCCATCTCTAGGGAAGAAGAACATGGTATTAGAGGGATATCACTTTTCCTAGTGAATTCTAAAGATATAAAATTATATCTACTAGCAGCACCCGAATAGATTAGAGCATGAGAGTTAATGGTTAATGGTCATTAACAGTAAGGGTTACAGAAACTTGAATGGAACTACTTTGATTGTTAGTAGTAGAGGCTACACTCACCGGAGGTGGTCTTGAAATGGGTCGGACGGGACAGGAGGCTCTTAGGTGACCAGATTGTCCGCAATAGAGACCGGATCGTAGGCGATTCTCACGGTCCTCAGAGGTGAGATGGGTGTAGTTAACTTGCATGGGCTCTGGAACGATTGCACACTCGGGTCTAGGAGCTACGTAAGTACGGCGTGGATGCCATGATCGAACCAGGTTATCAACTTGGATAGAAAGCTCAATGTACTCACTCAGGTTCTGCCCCTCATCGCGACAGGCTAACTCGGACTGGAGTTCCCAGACCCTGGCGGTACAGCAGCTTGAGTGTGTCCTCAACCCAGTTGGTTTGAGCGGAGAGGGTTCGAAAGTTCAGCGCATATTCAGCAGCTGTAAGTCCTCCTTGGTTGAGAGCGAGTAGATGTTCACCGGGGCTCAGAAGGATGTTCAAAAACTTCCCTAAATTGTCGTAAAAAAACTCAAACGTAGGAAAAACAGATCCATCCAGTCTCCATACTGCGGTAGCCCAGTCCAGGGCCTTCCCTATTAGGAGAGAGCAAACAAAAGTGATGCGGCTGCTCTCGGTGGGGTACAGAGTCGGCTGCTGGGAGACAAAAAGGGAGCAAGACATGGCACTGAATGGAGAGTGATCCTGGGCGTTAAAGGGCGGTTAATTGGAGACAGGTGCCAAACAGTAAGTCATCAGACCTAGGTACGGGGCCGATGGGAATTGTAGTTTTAAACATCGATTAGTATTCTGGCGAGGGCTCCCTCTGGCGGCCAGGAGGAGCGGTGACCTCCTCCGTAACAGTGTCTCTTCATGCTTAGTGATAGTTTGTAATCAAGTTTGTAGGCATAGATCGAGGCACACTAGCCAGTCTTTCTTGAGAAGAACACATTTGTCTACTCGAGGTTATGCGCCTCAAGAATATGCCCACACTTCCAGTGTCATACACCTATTGAAACACCTTAAAAATTACAAACAATGATGTTTTCTAGCATGTACTCTCAATGATTACTTAACAAGCCATCTTGTAGGTCACAAAGAGATCTATGAATAGTATGACTGTTTTTAAAGTCAGATTGTGTTTGTCTATGATTATTGATGTAGATAAAAATCACATTTTATGAGTAATCAGTGCAGAATTATGAAATACAAAACTTAACAATTATGAAGCACAAAACAATCCGCAAACAACAGCAAAAATTTAAGATACTATACACAAATATACACAAAACCATTGTTTTGACCAACAGAAATTAAAATCTATTATAAAATCATAAAGCAAATGTGATGTGCTAGTTAAAATATACCTTTCCTCAATAGTCTTAATGCAGTGCTGTTTTATTAACCCAGCAACTTTGCCAAAATATATTTATAATATATAATTATATATTTTATATATGAATATATAATTTTAGCATTCACAAAAATTAGGTGTTTAAACCAAAATACCAAACCACTAGTAGAGAAAAGAAACATTTAGGTAATTTAATTGTTTCTGAGATATAGCCATTGTGCCAATTTCCTTTTAACAACTAGCCCTGATCCCTGCTTTTCTGTAATTTTGACAAACAGCTCTTTTGTTAATTTCACCAGTCTCTTTCACAAGAGAGAGGAATACACCATTAAATCCCTTCAGCTCACTCAAGTTCTGATTTCATTCCATAGTGTAGGAGTCATGCCACATTCCTATTACAACTTCATTGCAGCACATAAAATTTTCCTTTACAAAACCGCAGGCCCATATGTGTTGGAAATTAAACCTAGGTTTGTTGTCATTTTGTCATTTCTTTACCTTATCCCTGCCTTCCTCCACACTACCTCTAGTTCCCTTAATTTTCTACATTTTGTGTTGTAAAAATAGCATTTAATCTTGATTAATGCATTCCACTACAGAGCATAGGGGAATTAGGTTGCCATTGACGACCAGCTGTCAATGGTCCACGGTACGTCACCGCTGGGGGATTTTCCACCCGAAAAGGGGGTTAAGGTGGGCGGGAACGGCCCTGTTCCCCTGTCAGGCGATAGCCAATGAACACTGAGAAGCGTCCGAAGACTGCCAGTGATTGGAGGATTGGGTGCGTGAGCGCTTCTCTCACGTCGGATTTAATAGAGTGTGCTACAAGGTACGTTCTTGCTCGCGGCGTGGGCGGAATCCCCTTGGTCAATTTATTAGCGAGTCACACACGGACTGTACATTAAATGTCACATTTACGGGTCCCGCCCACCGCACTTGTTCATAGACAACAGAACATGGGAGGGCCAATAACCATCATTTCCAAAAAAAAAACCGCCTAGAGAACATTTGGCAGAGTTGTTTTGGCGCCGCTGCAGTGTCTCTCACGAATAATATGATGTTGGGTTGGAGATTATCTACTGACATCCATCCGTGAATTGTTTCTCTAGAGCGTTTTATCATGCAAACGAGCGTCATGTGGGCAGCAGAAACATGTAGAGCGCACGCATGGCCAGTGTAGGTTGCGCGTCACAGTGTGAATGAAGGGATGTCAAAGCAACAGGTTGCATTTAACAGTATAAGCACCGACAAGTGATAAAATGATTCAATATAATAATAGGAATTAAATTTGAAATTACATTTTAAATTAAAATTAATGTAATGTAATTTCTACTTTTTTAGTCCTTTTCCCAAGTTTGGCGAATCCCCGTTGTCTTTCGTGAATCGTACACGCACACATTTAAGGACTTTGTGCAAATGTGGATCTTTATAACGAGGCATGAATGTTGTGTGTGAAAGAAGATGCGCGTAGCCCCAGATAAACCTGTTCTGGAGGGAGTGACTTGATTCAAGCGCCGTCCAATTATCTGATAGCTGCATTTATCCACAGACCCGTGTAGTCATCCGCAAACAGGCGTGAACCGACGTTAAAGGAATGTTCGTCTGAATATTTGATCAAACGGAGAAGCGAAAGAAGAAAAACGCAAATTGGTTTGGAGAACAGCTTCTTTATTATTATCTGCTGATTTTGTCGGGTTCCAGTCACACGAACCTATTTTTAGGGCGCTCGCGCCGCGCGTCTACTATCGGCAACGGTAGGCGCGCGCTCTCGTGAGAAACCGGTTTCAGATCTGCAAGAAATAAAGAACGGAAAGATTCAGACGAACGAAAACTGAGGTCAGACTCCAGAGGAAGTCAACTGATTTTGTCCTCCTTGATGAGATAGATTTACAAGCTTTGCCTGTCGTGTCTGTCAGACCGTCTGCTAGCCCGATCAACAGTTGGTGTGAGCGCGCGATTAAAGAGACTTTACGTGTGAACGATCGAGATTTGGCACGTTCAGAGATGGGTGTGTAATTTCAGCACCTCAGCCCTATGGACAACAGCTTGCGTGTGAAATGTTCAGTAATATGGAAGGCAGACTGTTGCACATCCTGATGCATTGGATACATTTGCGCGTTTAGGGGTTCAGAGCACATACAATAAGCAGTCCTTCCACGTCTCCCGGCGCGTTTGCTTTTATTTGCGTATTGCATTTGGTTTAAAAGACTACAGACATACAGCACACCGTCTCGTCCACACATCCTTATTGGATGTTTTTTCCTTTTGACCTTGCCTGAAGCCCTATAGCAGCATGTTAATGATGGAGAGCAGTGGACTAGACGCGCATCAGGTTGAACTGGAAGCCGAATATGAACCACACTGTCGCTTAAGGTCGTGCACCTGGCCACTGCCGTGCCCGCAGGAGGAGAACCAAGCGCTGCCCGTAGCGTCTGTGAAAGTGGAGCCGCACAACGTGCCGGCCTGTCGGAGCGGAGGGGCGCCGACGGAGTTCAAGCATCCAGCCGGTGCCCCTGCCCCTATTGCGACCGCCCCTGCTTGCATGTCGGGCGCAGCGCTGGATGTGGCCGGGCAGCTACGCAAATCCAAATCGTCGAGACGGAACGCGTGGGGCAACCAGTCGTACGCGGATCTAATCACGCGTGCTATTGAAAGCACCCCCGATAAAAGACTGACCTTATCTCAAATCTATGACTGGATGGTGCGATTCGTTCCCTATTTCAAGGATAAAGGAGACAGTAATAGCTCAGCCGGCTGGAAGGTACAGTCTTCACCTAATCTTGGTTTTATTACAGATTATCAAATGTTGTAATTGCATGCATGTGCTTGGCATGTAGCATGATACCAAATGATGACAAAATGTGGCCATTCATGCCAAATACGTACATGCGCAGATACCGGCGACTAGTCATTTTCACTGGTACATTTTGGTCAAAGGAACTTCTGGCCTTCACCACAATGATCTTACCCTATTGTTTTCAAAGCAAAAAATAGAGGTAACGTTCAATGGGTTCATTGGTTTATCGCCTTACAATTTTGTGCGTCTATAACATTAGGCGTTCATTACGCAATAAGGCGTTTGTGACGCATTGATGTTGATTATAACGCTGTCGCAGGGTTGCGTTCGAGTGTGCGCGACGTGCCTGTAATGCAATAAAGGCAGGTCATCTGGGGGACACGCGTGGGTCCGGTTAGCTTCCCGCACGCCGGCCACGCACGCACGCACGCTTCTCTGTCTACTTTGAGATCTTCAGCACACATCACCCTCCTCTCCAACCACTCCCCCCGTCTCCTCTTCAGCCCTGACTTCCATCCAAAAGACTGTGGGAAATAAAATAGGCTGTAGAAAGTTGTAATTAAAACATTACATAATGAAAGATGTAGTGTTATTTAGTAAAGCAAATACGACCGCACAATTTCACCACATTGACTGGCCAAAGAAGAAAACACACTTAATATTGCAGTCGTGCGTTTTTATGTCATATGTTTCTAAGATCTTAATTAGATCAGACTTCAGTGGTTTGGGGTTTTATGGCAAACATTTCTGATCACCAGGATCAAATCAGAAAACATCCAAACATCCAGAATGTCTGGCAATTCAGAACTATTGATCTGTGGCAGATTGGAGCCTTTTTGTTCACATTAACAGACATAGATACAGACAAGACAAGAAACAGACAAGGATCTAAGTTTCCAGTTTCATATGGAGATCTTTGAACTTTTTGCATTAAGTTGTTTATAGAACAAACACAAAACCTTTCAGAAGACAGCAATAAAAAGAAAAACAAAACAAAGTAACTTTTTAATTCATTTCATATTTGTATAATAATAAAAAAACGGTGCTAACATACTTTAAACCACATTGTTTTCTAATGTAAATTTAAATAATTTCACAACCAAGAAGACATTTAAAAAAGTCTATTGCACCTTAGGTATTTAAACCTATGATTGATTCTTGAATTAAGAGGTTGTCCTGTTTGTTTTGCTTCATCTCATCCTACAGGATGTTTTTGTTTTTCAAAGTATGTGCAATAGCTGATACACAGAGGCCTTTTAATACATCATCAAAACAATGGGAGATTTTAATATTTCCTGTTGCTAGATGCTTGTTTTCTAATTTTTATAGATATAAAGAGATTGGCTAAACTAATCTTAAAACTGTATTTTTAGAGAAGAGATTTGAGATTTGATTGGCTGGCAGGAGGCAAAAATGGAGAAAAACAACTTGAATCAATCAAAACAAGGTTGTGGAAAACAGACCCGCATGCTTACACATGTTGGCCCTGAAACAGTTGGTATTCAATTTTAATATATGCTTAATTCTGACACATGGGTGCCCTCACTCAAACAAAACACATATCCAGATGTATACAGAGCACTCTTTAATAACTGTTGTTTAATCGCAATTGAGAGGCGCTTGTCTTTACTGAAGCAGCTGGGTTTGTGTCTCCTGGCTAGCCTGTCTCTGGACATCCAGCTATGCTGTCTTTGGCATCAATTAGCGGGTATTAATATGTTTGGGTTTTCTGTGAGGGGTTGGATTATGGCTGTTGTACAGTGGGCAGGAGGACCCAGAAGAACGCTAAACACAATGCCTATGGTTTATGGTGCCATGCTGAAGTGTTTTGCTTTTATGTTAACATTTTGTTTAATGTATCTGCAAGTCTGTGTCAAAACATGAGGTTTCAAAGAAGTCCAGTGATTTGAGGAATCTCAGATAACACTTTATCAAGTATGTGTCACATCCTGTTAGCAAAAGTCATCTATGATATCTGAAAACACTGATCACATGTTCTTAGTCCCCTCAAGGTATTTATTGTGTTTGACTTTGACTTATTCATTTAAGGGCTGGGGTTCACTGCTTAAACCTGTGTCTGATACAGTTTATAATGGCCTTCTAGATTATTACAGACATTAAGTTTTATACATTTCCATATGAATATCCAGAGTAAAATCTCTGTTTTAATCTTTAAAAAAATGAACATTAATAAAGTGATCATCTCTGTCTCAGATGTTTTTCCAAAAATTCCCTAGAATAAAATTAAATGAAAACAAATGCTAAGACATAGTAAGGGTGTACAGCTATAAAAAATGAATGTGGATAGACACAGTGTAGATTATTCGGTCTTCAATTTATTCGGTCATTTCAACTTTTGAGTTCATATTAAAATCTTTGGCTTTTCATTGAAAAATCGTAGTATATGTTAAGATGTTGTTGAAATCTCTTCTGAAACACAAAAACCTCCATTTGTTCTTATATTAATCTCATTGCTGTCTAGAAACACAACATATAATATACACATATAATAATATACACAATATACAAAATTATATACACATTTATATACACAATAATCATAACAAATCTTAAAAAAGACATAGGAGTAAAACAGAAGACAGTGTAAGAAATCAAAAGAGGGACACAGGCAGTGGTTTTTATAGTGGGCTGGGCCTCTCTGTCACCCCAGGTGGGGCACTGCTCACTGGCCTGACATGGGTCCAGGGCAGCTCTCAGTGCCAGGCTGTTTGGCACAGGCCCTCAGCTCTGGAGTTTTTACCACAAAGACTGTGGGTAAGAAATTGTTGCAACACAGACAGCCAACCTGGTATTCAGAGCATGAGAGCTAAAGAACTCTGGCAGAAGCTTCCCTCTCATACAGGTAATACACCAAATGCTCTTTACAGATTAATAATGACAAAATGCAAATGTGTTCAAAAGCTGTTGAAATATGGGATGCATTCAATTAATATAGAATTGAATTGAAAACTGAATGCCAATGGTCTAATGCATACTTTTATTTACACAAATAATTCTGATTGGCTGACTGCTAGCTACGCAAATTCTAGGAGTCAGAGTGCAGAAGTTTTATTAGTCCACCTGGAAATATTGCTTAGTTTATAAAGTACCATACTGCTACAATGAGCACTTTCAGACAACTAGATGCTGCATATGACAAATATAAAATAAAAAAACATACTTAGAAGATTTGTTATTTGTTTTTAAATCCGTGTAAAAAGATCATATTATCTAGAAAGAAGGATTTGACTGCACCTGGAAACCTCATATGTTGCCAGATTTATTGTTATGGAAAAACTTTTGGATATGACTGTGCCAAGCTCTGACCCAAGGATGTTCGGTTCATGTTCTCACCACAAACGAACCGCTCCAGTGTTCGTTTGAAAGCGTACCGACCACCTCTTCAAGGAGGTCTCGGTACACTTTTTTGGTCCGCTTTTGGTGCGCACTCGAGTGCGAGTGCTACAGTCACACCTGCCCAAACGAACCGTACCAAGAGGGAAAACGAACTCTAGTGCAATTCAACCGAACTAAATAAGGCAGGTGTGAAAACACCCTAAGTGTGTTGGATGAGTGAGCTATGATAAGGTAAGGCCTCAGTGAAAGTGAATTGGCAGCTGTTCAGCCTTCACACAGACAAGGTAATAAATAAAGATTATCCTAAGAAACTAGGTTTAGTTCAACACACACAATAAAAAATTCACTAGACTTTCATAGAACAATATGTACTGATGAAGTTTTAGGAGATACATGCATTTAAAATCAAACTTTTTAAAATATTTCCTTTCAGAGAAAATTGGACAAAAAATAGGATAACACAAATTTCCTGTTTTAACAGGAGTGCTTTCGTATATGCTCTCATAATACTTGGCTGTTATTATATGCATGTTCTGGAATTGTTTGATTGCATGTGTGAGATGGAGTCTGGGTGGGGGGGTGCAGCTCTTATTAATAATTCAGATAAGGCTTGTTATCATGACTGCAGAGATCCTGTTCTGATTCCACCTTAATTAATGCTTTTATAAAGCTCTGCTCACAAACACAGACACACCCTTGAGTGTCACATGGCCATTTGTGCCTTTTCTGATACCTACAGTGAGGTTCCTGTGGACCCCATATAATTATCAACTGGTTTGATTTTTGACCTGACGTTGCCCCATAGATGTTTGGCCTCACAGTCAACGTAAGTTACATGAACTTGTAAAAACTTGTGACCTTTACCTTCATTACAGTCTGGACACTTCCCAGCGTCTGTGCGCATTAAAGACAATTGTCTCTGAAGCCTGGCATGTGCTGCTATTATCAGGTGCTTACATATTTAATCAGATCTTCATAAGATTCCCCCCACTGGGCAAACTGAGATTGATGAGGTGTAAGGAGCGACAGGAGAGCAGCCATGATTAATGCATGCTCGAAGGAAAGACTGCCAGTGTGGCCCTCAGCGTGGTCATGGTCCAGGACAGATTTGTAAAAGAGATCTGAACATTTTAAGCATATTTCTGGCTCTAGTTCTGCAGAGATAGACTTTTAACCACCTGCATAACACTTGGCCACTTGACAAATTATTTTGGTTTAGAACTACCTACTTAGACCAAAAGAGACAGGCTGATTGACACATACAGTGACCAGTCACAAATTATTCAGTTGTGCCATGTCATTAACATATACATATGCCATATACATCTAAAATCAATGATACTGCTATACTGGACCTTCAGGTAGATGGCATATTTAATGTTTGCACCACAATGGCATTAGACTGATGTGGTTGGTTGCCGTACAGTTGCTTAGGTGTTTTGAATGTTTTTGCTAGGTAGTTGGTATGATGCTGATTATGAGATTATAAAAACAAGATTAGATCAGAGTTCAAGATCACATCATTGGGTTTCTTGTGCTATTCAATTTTATGCAAGTTCAGAAGGATATATAGAAGATCAAGATTATCTCTGTATAAAACTATTTCTGGCTGGTGTCTCTTGCCAAGGACAGAAAATACAACCTGTGTTTCTCTGCATAATTTATTTTGATATTTCTGGCTCATATATTTTATTTGCATAATTAAATGGTAGATAAGAATGCATCATTGTGGTGATGCATGTGTGTGTTTGTGTGTGCGGAGCATTTTTTAAAACACAGACAGTGTGTGGATTTTGTTTGTTGGTTTGATGAAAATGGGTCAGACTACAGGCTCGAGTGGTTAATATGCTGCCCCTGTCACTGCTAACTCTCAGACACGACACATAACCTGGAATAAACCCTGTGTCCCACGTCTCCCTGTGTCTCTTTTTCTCTCTGTGTTTGTCTGGTTTTCATGGTTCCTCTTTCCCTCTTTTACACACTTTTAATGACTCATCTCTCTATGTTCTTACCACTAGTGCCCTGGAAAAATAATACTAAAGGAATGCCTACACTATTCAGATTGGCTTTTCTAGCATATTTTAGAATCAAACCCATCAAGATCCTGAGATGCTTTTAAATTTATTCAGCGTTTCTTAAAGAATCTCTAAGAATCTTATTCAAGATTCTTAGAGGCTCCTTCAGATTAAATTATGATAAAAATTGAAGACTGAAATTCTGTACATATTTCTTTAGGATTATGGAGTTTAATCTTTGAGTTTACCACCATCTCTTAAATGTATGTGTCCCTATTCATTACAGCTGTGCATATTTTGAATTCTTTGACTTATGGATTTCATTAACCACTTTATATTCTTTGATGACTTGCATTTGGACCCCATGAGTGTGTTAATTGTAACATCAACCTGTGTATTAAACAGTGCCAATGAGGGGAGGATGGTAAGGAAAACCATAAGGGAATAAAACAGTTTGGAACACTTTGGTAAAGGGTGGTGGAAACTAGAAAGACGTGGTTAAAATGGCCCTTTATACTATTTGGAGTGTTTTAGCAATATTTCAAAACAAACAAACTGATTTGGTGCCTCCCTCTGTGAGTGATGTCATTTAAGGTTATGTAATTAAGTTATGTATTTAATTTGCAACACAAAATCCTGTACCAAAATTCAGCAAACAATTTCTCAGCTCATCAGCAAAAGTTATAAACAAAAACATACATTCTGGGATATTTATATTAAATAGAAATTCTGTGATATTAAGTAATATCTTGAATATCTTGAGTAATGTGAATGTGATAATTTAATGAATTTACATTCGCATACTATACATAGTATACATACTGTATACTGGAGAAACAGATGAGTAGTACAGTAGTATGTCAAGCCAAGGAACACAGCCCTTGGCTTTCGGCTTCTCAGTATTCATCTTGTGAATAGAAGAATACAGCCAAGCCAGCACACAGCTGTCTCTCCTCTTACTCATCCAATTCTCTTCCCGAGTATCTACCAGTCACAACTGTAAACAATTTTCCTCCTTTACTCTCTTTTTATCTATTAACATTCATCTTATCTGTGTAACATACTAGTACTATTTTTGTAGTATGCAGTATGTATATGCAACAAAATTTTCCATAGAATATCTGTAAGACCCACTACATTTACCAAAATGTTTGGTGTACAGTAGGGCACACTGCACAGCATATATCCTTCAATATAATGCACTTATGACAATAAACTATTAATATAGCACAAATGTAATGATTCAAAGTGCATTGAAAAAAGATAAATGTAGTTTAAAATCATTAAAGAATATAAAGATTAATAGGTAAAGAAAAGAAAAAAAACATCAAAGGAATGTAAAAAGGACTATATACTACAGGTTAAAAGGTTTATTGTTGCATAACATGTAATGTTATACTTGAGAAGTATACAGTAAGTGGTATAAAGAGAGCTGATTCCATTCTCTCTAACCTCTGTGTAACCTGACCTTTCTCTCTGTAGTTTTTTCAGTGCCTGTATACTCTCCTCTGTCCTGTTCCCCTCTCTTTTCTCCTGTCTTTATTAATGGTGCGCCCAAGCCTGCCAAATCGAGTCCATTGATGTCCAGCGTTAGTGCCACTTAGGCGTAAAGACACACACGTGCATATACGCAGACATATGTGAAGACAGGCATATTGCAGTCCCCGTTTATATAGTAAACATGAGCAAAAACAGACTGATGCGTCCTCTCTCCATTGCCTATGCATTTGTAGACCTCAGCACTTCAGGGCATGACTTCAAACTCTGCATTACGCATGGCAATGCTACACAGACGTGCTCATGTCACTGAGGCAGAATGTTCAGTCACAGATAAAGCCACATATCTTCTACTGTCTTGTAAGTCTTTTCAGTTGTTCACATATATTCATGTTGTGTGTGTAATAGCTGTTGAATATTCAGATTGTGTGTGTGTGTGTGT